>MU742821.1:0-11179 GCA_026770625.1 Nicotiana glauca
AAAACTCTTTTTACGCTTATATATATACCCCTTTCGCCGGGAGTATGTTAGCGCCGTAAAAAAGAGGTGTGACATGACTCACCCGGATAATATAATCCATTAATCAAATATCTTTGGAATATCTTCCAAGGTTCGTCTTTTCTCCGAATCTCAGAGTTTTCCTGAAGGAATATCATTTCCCTGTTTTCAAGTTGTTCATAAGACTTGATATCATCAGAGTCTTCTTCTTTGGCTATAGAAGCAAATGTATCACTTTGCTTTTGGGCAGTTGGATATTCCAGAAAATAGTCCATATACCATTTTCAGGACCTCTGTATGGCGGGCGGTAGTCCGCGCGGCTCATACATAAATACAGCAATTAGTATCTTTTGCTTAAGGACTGGTAATCTGCACAATCAATAATGACATATAGTCGAATTATAGAAGAATTTTAAGTACTATTAGGGTCGAAATCCATTTCGGACGGAGAAGGAATATCCTTATCAGAAATATTATTACTATCCTGAACAATATTTGTTTGGGGGTTAATTGTAAACCTTTCAACATAATTATTACTATCTCCATTGGAGATAGTATGCAGTGATGTTGCACACCTTCGAGCTGGTCCATAGACTCTTTCAACAGGAGAGATATGTTGAATAGTCGGTAGACGAGCAAAAGTTGAACCTCTGTTATGAACAAGGGTTTTATCGTCAAATTGGATACAAATACTTCCATCAGGATTTTTAGTAATATGAGAATATTCATTACTCGATACAGCATTTTTAATGTATGACTCACCCGGATAATATAATCCATTAATTAAATATCTTTGGAATATCTTCCAAGGTTCGTCTTTTCTCCGAATCTCAGAGTTTTCCCGAAGGAATATCATTTCCCTGTTTTCAAGCTGTTCATAAGACTTGATATCATCAGAGTCTTCTTCTTTGGCTATAGAAGTAAATGTATTATTTTGCTTTTGGGCAGTTAGATATGCCTGTAGATGTCCATATAATGAACTATTTTCTGGAATATCTTTTAGATGGATGGATTGTGTTGACGAAGATTCGCCTTTAAGGGGAACCTTTGAGTTTATCAAACTTCGTTTACCCATTTGTATTACTGGTGAGCTGGATGAGGATCCGTATGATGATCCTTAAGATTGAGATCTTCCTGAGGCAGAGGACTTTCTTCCTCTTCCTCTAGCTCGGGCCCATGGGGGGTCCATACTGCACATATTACAAGTCCCTTGCTTGGGTAAAATATTACCATATAGTCATCAAACACTATAAAATTCTTCTATATTTCAATTATATGTCTTTATTGATTGTGCGGATTACCGCCGGTCCTTAAGCAAAAGATACTAATTGCTGTATCTGTATATGAGCCGCGCGGACTACCGCCCGCCATACAGAGGTCCTGAATAATAATAATAATAATAATAGTAATAATAATAGTAATATTAGTAATAGTAATAATAATAGTAGTAATAGTAATAGTAGTAATAATAGTAGTAATAATAATAATAGTAATACTAGTAATAGTAATAATAGTAATAGTAATCGTAAGTCCTGAATAATAATAATAATAATAATAATAATAATAATAATAATAATAATAATAATAATAATAATAATAGTAATAGTAATAGCAATAGCAGTAGTAATAATAATAGTAATAGTAGTAGTAATAGTAGTAGTAGTATTAGTAGTAGTAGTAGTAGTAATAATAATAATAATAATAATAGTAATAGTAGTAGTAGTAGTAGTAATAGTATTAGTAGTAGTAGTAATAATAATAATAATAATAATAATAGTAGTAGTAGTAGTAGTATTAGTAGTAGTAGTAGTAATAATAATAATAATAATAATAATAATAGTAGTAGCAGTAGTAGTAGTAGTAGTAGTATTAATAATAATAATAATAATAATAATAGTAATAGCAGTAGTCGTAGTAGTATTAGCAGTAGTAGTAGTAATAATAATAATAATAATAATAATAATAATAGTATTAGTAGTAGTAGTAGTAGTAGTAATAATAATAATAATAGTAATAGTAGTAGTAGTAGTAGTAGTAGTAGTAGTAGTAGTAGTAGTAGTAGTAGTAGTAGTAGTAGTAGTAGTAATAATAATAATAATAATAATAATAATAGTAGCAGTAGTAGTAGTACGGACTCCTCTGTCAAGCCAGCTGTGACGATCCAAAGGGTCATCACCTGTTTTCCTCATCTGTTCCGTGCTTTCGAGGCCTTGAAAACCTCATTTTATATTTTTTCGATTTGCGTGCGCAGTCCGAGCGCGAAGCCAAAAAATTTTTATGTTGAAATATGTGAATTCTGTGAAAAAAATAAAGAAATTTGATATTAATATGATTATAGTTGACTTTGGTCAATATTTTTGGTAAACGGACCCGGACCCGAGATCGGACTGTCCCAGAAGGTCCGTAGAAAAATATGGGACTCGGCCATGTGCCCGGAATCGAAATCCGAGGTCTAGAATCTGAGTAAAAGAATTTTTCCGTTAAATTATTTTTCTAAAATTATTAAGGAAAATGAGAATGAAAGTTGATTAAAAGACTATGGTATCAGGCTCGTATTTTGATTCCGACGCCCGGTACAAGTCTTATATATTGTTTAAGCGCTTCCTGTAAAGTTTGGTCGAAATCGGACGTCGTTTGACGTGTTTCGGACCTAAATGTCTAAAGTTGGAAGTTTATGGATTTGAAATGAAAATGATGATCTTGAGGCTTGATTCAATGATTTTGATGTTATTTTAGCGATTTGATCGCTCGAGTAAGTTCGTAAGATGTTTTTGAGTTAGTGTGTGGGATTGGTTAGGAACCCCGAGGGCTCGGGAGTGTTTCGGAGGCATGTCGGGGTGATTTCTCCCTTAGAAATATTGCAGGTTTTGCTTCAGCTGTGCAGGTCCCTTTTTATTCATCGTGTTCGCGACGACTCCTACGCGTTCGCATAGCTATGGGTTCTTCTTTCATCGTGTTCGCATTCATTGACCCACGTACGCGTAGAGTCATTTGACTCTGAGGACTCAGTCCCTTTTTACTCTTCGCGTTCGCGTACATAGCCATGCGAACGCATAGCGTTGCATACCTCTTCAACGCGTTCGCGTATACTACCTCGCGTTCGTGTATAAGCCAGTCCCAGACCCCTAGCTCTTTCCTCTACGCGTTCGCGATTAGCCACACGCGAACGCGGTCCCTCCCACGCGAACGCGAAGGGAAATTTCGCCCAGTTAAATTTTATTAAAAAGACAGAAACAGTGCATATGGGAATTTTACTCTTTTATTTCACGAGCCCTTCTCTCAAACCCCCCATTGACGAGTCTCAAGCTTTCTCTCCTCCATAACTCTTTGGATAAGTTTTTTTAACATCGTTTCCTCGTTATTTCATCATCATAAATCAAATTCTAGGCTTAAAAACATGAAATCAAGTAGAAATTAGGGCTTTTGGGTAGAGTTAGATTTTTGAGAATTTTAGGAGATTCAACCCCAATTTGGGATTGAATCTTAAAATAAATTATATCTTTGGATTCGTGGGATTATGGGTGAATTTATTTTGGTTCAATCCTCGTGTTTTGACCAAGCTAGCCCGGTGTTGGTTTTGCAATTTTTGGACAGCATGTTAGAAGGACTTTAATTAGGCAATTGGGCTGGTTTGTTGAGTAGAATTGATGATATTAAATAAATTGTGTATAGATACGATTGAATTGGAGCGAAATTCGAAAGGAAAGGCATTGCTTGAGGACTGAGTTGACCGTAAACCTTCGAGGTAAGTGTTTGATCTATCCTAGCTTGAGGGAATAGGATTAGAGTATAATAAATTGCTATTTGCTAAATGATCGAGTGCGGTGTATAGGCGTGGTGACGAGTGTCTATACACCGGAGTCTAGCATGACCGTGAGTCGTCGTTGTACATGTCTTGAACTAATTTGGAACTCTCCTAAGTTAAAAGTATGATTTGCTACAAATGTGAGGAGTTCGAGAATAAATTGTGAAATATTGATATTTTGGAGCGTTGGCTCAAATGATGAATATTATTGAATTAAAGTTGAAAGTATTGAAAGGAATTATGATTAATCCCTTGCCGGGATGGTTAAATTACTGAACCCTTGCCGGGTTGTGAAAGTTATTGTTATTGTTCCCTTGCCGGGACCCAGTTGTTATTGTTGTTACTCCCTTGCCGGGATAGTACTTGTTATTTATTTATTCTTCTTGCCCGTTTGGTTGTGACTGCTGTTTGGGTGAGGAAGAGTGATATTGCACGAAGGGTCATTCCGTGCTATTTCTGATTATAATTGCACGAAGGGTCATTCCGTGCTATGTTGTGACTAATTACGCACGAAGGTACATTCCGTGCTCTGATTTGATTATATTTGCACGAAGGGTCATTCCGTGCCATGAAATGAGAGTTATGTGAGGAAAAGCACGAAGGGTGATGCCGTGCATTTTTAGATGATTGTTTGGGTGAGAATGAGAGTAAAAGCACGAAGGGTGATGCCGTGCAACTATTGAATTTCTTATTTTGTGATAATTATTGTTGCGCTCTGTTTCTATTTCACTGATGAATTATATATATTCAATTTTGCTCCCCATAGCATGTTCCCTCCCTTTTATTTGTTTAGTTCAATATTTCTGTTGTTTTTGTGGTACATATGTATATAGCACTGCACAGGTTTATGTAAGTGTCTGGTCCTAGCCTTGTCACTACTTCGCCGGGATAGGTCAGGCACTTACCAGCACATGGGGTCGGTTGTGCTGATACTACACTTCTGTGCGTTTTTGCACAGGTCCAGGTTTTGAGCAGCAGCAGCAGCAGTAGTTGGATAGCAGGATCTTATTACTACGAGACTGAGGTAGCTTGCAGGCGTCCGCAGGCCCGACGTCTCTTCTTATGCTTTTCATTTATACTGTAGTCTCATTGTTTCGAGACAGAAGGTTGTTATATTTCTTTCAGACCATTATATGTAGTTTATTCTTAGTGGTTCGTGAGTTTGTGACACTAAATATTGGGTAGAGGATATTGTTGAGCAGTTCACATTTGTTTTCAGACTTATAAAATTAGACTTTCGCAGCTATTGTTATTATTATTTTTATTATTCATACTATTAAATTGACAACAGGATATTTTTATTTATGAAAACGGTGAGTAACTTGGCTTGCCTAGCTACCACGAGTAGGCGCCATCACGATCCCGATGGTGGGAAATCCGGGTCGTGACACCAGCCAACTAGATTATCAATTAATTTCTCTTTTAATACTTTTGAAAATCTAAGGTTTTTCCTTCCATTTTCATAAATAAAAGTTCACTACTTGAATTCAAATTTAAATAATAACAATTAGTACAAATCCGTTGAAACCCATCCCAGAAACCGGGTGTCACAAGTACATGAGCAACTATCGATAAGGAAAGTAAAATACAACATCTATCTGAAATACAGTGGACAGGGAATAAATAATAAAATGCTGAAAGGAACTACACTGGCTGCGGGTTGTCTCGAACAATGCAGCTCACCTAGTCCCGGAATCGTCCGTGCTGCTATGCCCAATAGGCTGCGAGAGGTATATATATACCTGTGCAACAAAAATGCACAGAAGTGTAGTATGAGTACGAAATCAACGTGTACTCAATGAGTATCCCGCCTAATCCCTAAGGGGTAGAGACGAGATGGCCAACTCCGACACTCACTAGAGGTCAATTAGCAATATTCTATAAGTGCAAGAAAAATCATGGATTTGTATAGAAATTCTGATTGTGAAGCCAGAAAAACAAGTAAATACCTTCAACAATAAATTCAGGGCTTCTAAAGTTTGTTCTTTATTATCTTATCAGTTTATATCAAGCCATGTAGGTCCAATTCCACATTTATAATTTTCAAGTAATAGATAAACACGCGCAAATCATGCTGAGGTCGACGGCCCGCTCCAACAGAAATGTAAATTGTGCATTGCCGAGGGTCGAGCGGCACGAACCATAGATGCATATATTCTCACCGAGGTGTTCGGCCCGTTCCATAAATAAACACATATCCTGCCCGTGAATCATCCATGCGACGCAGGCACACATAAAATACATGCTCAATCAGTCAAATAAGAACTTATCGGGGAATATTTATTCAAATAAAACCAATTCTCCTTTAACAATTTAAGAAATGAAGTTTAATCCTTTTAGAAATTTACTTACTAATTCGATGTGAGTTAAGCAATTCAAGCTACCAATGGGTTCACAATTAATCCACGTGCAACATGCTTTTGGGTCCTAACTACCCGGACAATAGCATAATAGTAGCTACGCACAGACTCTCGTCACCTCGTGCGTACGTAGCTCCCACCAATAGGAGCACATAATCAATTACTTCACCTATCAGGTAAATTCCCCCTTACAAGATTAGAAAGGAGACTCACCTCGCTCCGTAGACTCAAAACCGGCATTCTACATTCTTCCGAGGACTCCAATTGATGCACCACGCTCCAAGACTAGCCAATGGTTATGCAAATCCATTAATATATGCTCAAATATTCATTACAACTAATTTATAGCAATTCCTAACCCCGATTGGTAAGTTTACCAAAACACCATCGGGCCCACGTGCCCGAAATCCAAAACTTTTCGAAAATAAAGTTTACCCATAACCTTAGGAACTCGAATATATAATTTTCTCTTAATTCCATACTCAAAATCGTAATCAAAATCCAAGATTTCTTATTTCCTAGGTTTTCAACCAAAACCCCAAATTTACACTAATATTCTTACTTAAATCCATACATAACTGATATACTTAACAGAAAAGTGATGGGGATAACTTACCTTGACATTGACGATGAAAATCCCCTTCTTGAAGCTCTCAAAAATCGCCCCAAGCCATTAGAAATGATAGAAATGGCCAATCCCCGACTTTAAACTAACCTTCTGCCTCTAGGGATTTTCACTTCTGCGAAAATAAATCCCGCTTTCGCGGCCCCACTTTTGCGGAAAATATTCCGCTTCTGCGGTCCCTGGGCTCAAGCCCATTTTCGCTTCTGCGATAAGACAATCGCTTCTGCGGTTCCGCATCAGCAGATCTATGGCCGCTTCTGCGGTCCGGGGTGCCCTCGCCCTCGTCCGCTTCTGCGACTTCTTCTTCACTTCTGCGGGGCCGCTTCTGCGGTCCCATTTCCGCAGAAGCGGAAATACCATATACCAGCTACCTCAGCACTTCTTCAAACTCCGGATTCGATCCGTTAGCCACCCGAAATCCACCCGAGGCCCCCGGGACCCCAACCAATCATACCAACCTGTCCCAAAATACATTACGGACTTGCTCGAGGATTCAAATACCATCAATTAATGCTAAAATCACGAATTACACCCCGATTCAAGCCTTATGAACTTCGAACTTTCCAACTTATACTTTCGATGCTTAAACCTATCAAATCACGTCCGATTGATCTCAAATTTTACACACAAATC
This sequence comes from Nicotiana glauca, assembly GCA_026770625.1. Classification (NCBI taxonomy): domain Eukaryota; kingdom Viridiplantae; phylum Streptophyta; class Magnoliopsida; order Solanales; family Solanaceae; genus Nicotiana; species Nicotiana glauca. The sequence goes on from MU742821.1 coordinate 7,442, forward strand.
ATATTTGACATTACGGACCTACTCCAAATTTCGGAATTGGATTCCGACCCCGTTATCAAAAAGTTAACCTCCGGTCAAATTTCTCAAAAACCTTCAAATTCTAACTTTAGCCAAATTGCTCCAAAAGGAACTACAGACCTTCGAGTTCACTTCCTATCACGCTCCCAACTCTAGAATCACCATACGGAGCTATTCACAGTCTCGGAATCCCAAACGGCCATCGATAACGCTGAAATGCACTCCGAGCCAAACTTAAGAAATTTCTTCCAAAATGCTAACTTCTACAATAGGCGCCAAAATGCTCCCGGGTTATCCAAAACCCGAACCGGGCATACGCCCAAGTCCGTGACATCATACGAACCTGCTGGAACCTTCAGATCCCGATTCCGAGGTCATTTACTCAAAATTCCAATCCTAGTTCATTCTTTCAACTTTAAGCTTCTCAAAGGAGAGTTTTCATTTAAATTTAACTCCGATCTTCCTCAATTTAAATTCCGACCATGCGAACAAGTTATAATACCGGAAATGAAGTTGTTCATGGCCTCCGACTGCTGAACGGAGCGCTGGGACTCAAAACGATCGGTCGGGTCGTTACATTCTCTCCCACTTAAACGTATGTTCGTCATAGAACGTGCTGAGAACTATACTGAAGTAGTCTGAAATATGTTTAACTTCTCATGCACCTCCCCGTGGTACCACAACTTAGCTGAGCACATCGGCTCGATAAATTCTTAAGATATTCCCTTTTTTTTCTCCAGCAAATAAGCCTTAGAGCCCAATTCCAACATCCGGAGTTCTATGCCAGGCCTGTTTCCAACATACGATCACCGTATCAATCACTATACGCTGTACTCAAACATGACTGCATAACTCTGCTGAATTCACACTTTGCATCACTTTAGTCATAGGACCACAATAACATTTCTGTTTGAATTAATCAAAATTCCACGAATCCGATACTCCCATTGCACCTCATGACCTACATAGGTCTTACTCTAACTATTACAATACTGCCACGACGGAAGAGATGCCGAAATTCATAATCAACTGCCGAGTCAACCAACCATCGAGTCTATACTTCTGACAAGAAACTTTACCACATTCTAAACCAAATAATGATCTTCTCTATTTAATATACTTCATATAATCAGATTGCACTGATCTTAAATCCCACAATCTCATCTTACCCAGTACGAACTTCTCGGCAATAAGCCACTCCGAATGCGATCACAAGTCTCATATGACGCATAATGTGCCAATAGGCCACCAATCCGAACACAACACAAATAGGAAATCGAGATCTGGAAGGAATTACCTAAATCCCGCACTACTTCGAACTTTCCTTAGAAAATAGGAAGCAGGACATACAAAATTAGCATATAGAAAACTACACTCATAATAACACTATTGCGGCGTGCAACCCGATCCACACAGCATAACCATGGTGGCGTTCCATCCGATCCTCAAAATATAAGCATGGCTACGTGCCACCCGATCCTCACAATATAACCATGGCGGCGTGCCACCCGATCCACATGTAGAACTCACATAAGGAGATACACATCGATCTAATTTGCTCATTGCGATAAAATACCGAATCTAGGTCACAAGCACACTAAGTGCATAATACCATCCCTGAGGGGACATATAGCGCGATAAGCTACAAAACTCGAGCACAACTGAGGTGCGATATACAGTCTAAATATCAAGAGCCATCTTGCTCATAATGCGTCATTGCCACGCGGAACCTCAACACATAAAATTTACCAAGCCGTCTCACAACTCATACGACGTATTACATCATTATCTGGAATAGCTGATAACAAAATAACACCCCGACTGTTCCTCCATAAGGAACGCTCGCTGAACGAACCTGACTGGCCTGATATAAAGCCCAAATTCACATTTAAATCCATCCACCAACCTCAAGTCGATCTTGATCATATCAAATGAAACCAATGACCTTTCAAAGGTACATACTAATTCCCCACCTCTCGTAACACACAAGGACAACCATCATAACTGGAGTACAATCCACAACTCAGAATCCGAGTGCCCTCCAGGCATCCATTCTCAATTTAACGATATCATCACAATTCTTCATACTTGGTTTATATCTTTAATCAATCAAGTGGCGTCGTGCCACATTTATGCAATCTTCCTGTGGAACCCACTCCCACAATCTACCATAACAATTAACTGGGTCTTACCTCCAACCCACCGACCGCACTAACACTGATAAGTGATCAAGAATCATTAACCATGATACAAGCCCTCGTTACAAAACACCAATCTCAGGTGACGCTGAAGACAACCCCAACTTAATTTAATCATTCAACCCTTTCCTTGCTCATCCGAGCCCGTGACATCCTTGTCAACAAGAAACTGCAACCTTGATCCTCACTTCGTATTTCCATGCTACTCACTGCACCCAACGTGCCAACATACGATAGAACANCAACCTAGGGGAATCACCTCCCGACATCTTCCCATGCCACTGCACGTGGTACATTCACTATGATACCAATAGCCCATCCTGAGTCCGAGCTCACCTTCCAGTTGCACAAGTCCATTCGCCCCTCGCGGGCATCAATTAAATGCGCAGCAACATGCTTCCAAATTCAGGGCTATGCTGCACCCTCCTCCATTTCAAGCAGTTCCTTTCCGCTATATCAATCTTATGCCGCATAATAGCCCATACTTCACATCATACCCGCAGGCTTCAATCACCAATCATTAAAATCCNCTTTTCATCGTAACTCCGAAATCATTAATATTTTAACACTTCATCATATACGAACTTTTCAATTAACTCACTTCGGGAGAATCATAGCAACACACAGGTAAATTCCCATAACCGTAAAATATGCAAATTTGCAAGTAGTGGTCCAAGCCACCATAGCCCTTCCGGAATCAGCTTCCTTATAACAAGCCACAACAGTAGAATGGTTTAGAATGCTATCAATTACGGCAGCCGACAAACCTCACACGTACCGCCACAAATCAAACGCATAACTCGATTACGCTGAATGAACGGATCACAGACCCCAACATGCCAAATTCAACTATGGCTAATCATTCCCTTTCGCTCCAATTTATCATTGATTGCTTTGGAAATAATACTAATTCTCTTCAATGCATAACATACTCCCTCTACACTCACCCCGAGTGACCTTGAATTCCGAGACCATGCTGTCTCAAATCTCACGAATTTTTCACATTTCTCAAATGCTACACCACAAGGTAACACATCATAGAACATTCTGGGCACCTTCTCATAAGCTGCTACAAAGCTTGATTCTTAGTTGTACTTATAGGCTTGAAATCATTAGGTGGCACACTTTATCTTTTGAGTTCTACTAGGACCGTTGCTGAGAGTCACCCGCTCGAATTGATCCCGAATATAATCAACTCCCTGAATCTTCTAGCACATTAATACCCTCTCAATGAAACACCTGGCAGAGTCACTCCCCTTTTAACCCATTTCTATATAAGGCATAAATCTTAAATCTTTTCCCAAGTTCGAACATGAGCCCATAAGGCTAACCATAGAACATCCTTAATAATTCCTCCGCTCAATTTACTACTTATGGTCTTTTCTCGTAGATGAATTAACCCATCAATATGCTAATTACTAGAAATCACATAAGTAGTTAATCATACAGCCCAATCATAAGCGGTGGGACTCTCCCACTTAGCTTGAAGCCATCATTTCACCATTCTTGAGTTCGCCCGACC
>MU742821.1:11283-140227 GCA_026770625.1 Nicotiana glauca
TGGATCTTCCTGTAAATCCCCACCTTTCATATTCTGAGTCTTTATCCACATTCGCACAACCGATCTCTTTGTTGAACAACCAATATAATTCCTTGTAGAAGCTTCGCCAACCACGCGACCGCTAATCTGCTCACGGGGAATAACCCACCTAGGGGAATCACCTCCCGACATCTTCCCACGCCGCTGCACGGGGTACATTCACTATGACACCAATAGCCCATCCTGAGTCCGAGCTCACCTTCCAGTTGCACAAGTCCATTCGCCCCTCGCGGACATCAATTAAATGCGCGGCAACATCCTTCCAAATTCAGGGTTATGCTGCACCCTCCTCCATTTCAAGCAGCTCCTTTCCGCCATATCAATCTTCTGCCGCATAATAGCCCATACTTCACATCATACCCGCAGGCTTCAATCACCAATCATTAAAATCCCTAATTCGATCCAAACTCTCCTTAAGGCGCGTAGTCTTCCTACTACCAAGCCCATATGCAACCCTCGCCACTCTCCCACTTTGGCGGAACTCATCTCTTTAATTAACCACTCGACCTTGCTCCTCATACTTGGCCTTCTAGAAGTTTTAAACACCATCTGACACTTCCCACATGTCCTTCCTCATACTTTACTGCTCAATTGTGACCTTAAATGAAATCTATCTTCGTGGCACTTGAATCCACCATTGCTGCTAACTTTAAACCTTTCCAAAGGTCATCTTTATCAAGCCGTCAGTATTAGAAATTCTAATTCGATCTTAAAAGGCCACGTCATGCGATATCTGACAGTTGTACCTCCAATATTATTTCACAATATCCTGCCATAAAGGTGAATTTTAGCAGATTATAACACCAACAACTTAAAACGTTCAATCAGGACCATGACATCCCCTCATCAAAGAAAGCTCAACCACGCTTGCAAATACCAAGCCTCATTACTTCCACCAGCCCACACCTGACCATTCTTAGTCCGGCTGCCTTTTCTCTTATCGGGAATAAAATACCGAATCCCTTGATTACATGCAGAGTAAACCTCCCTCAATTAATTCATCTTTTAATACTTTTGAAAATCTAATGTTTTTCCTTCCATTTTCATAAATAAAAGTTCACTACTTGAATTCAAATTTAAATAATAACAATTAGTACAAATCTGTTGAAACCCATCCCAGAAACCGGGTGTCACAAGTACATGAGCAACTATTGATAGGGAAAGTAAAATACAACATCCGTTCGAAATACGGTGGACAGGGAATAAATAATAAAATGCTGAATGGAACTACATTGGCTGCGGGTCATCTCGAACAATGCAGCTCACCTAGTCCCAGAGTCGTCCGTTCTACTACGCCCAATAGGCTGCTAGAGGTATATATACCTGTGCAACAAAAATGCACAGAAATATAGTATGAGTACGTAATCAACGTGTACTCAGTGAGTATCCCGCCTAATCCCGAAGGGGTAGAGACGAGATAGCCAACTCCGACACTCACTAGAGGTCAATTAAAAATTTTCTATAAGTGCAAGGATAATCATGGATTTGTATAGAAGTTTTGATTGTGAAGCCAGAAAAACAGGTAAACACCTTCAACAATAAATCAAGGACTTCTAAAGTCTGTTCTTTATTATCTTATCAGTTTATATCAAGCCATGTAGGGCCAATTCCACATTTACAATTTTCAAGTAACAGATAAACATGCGCAAATTACACCGAGGCGACAACCCGCTCCAACAAGAATGTAAACTGTGCACTGCCGAGGGTCGAGCGGCACGAACCATAGATGCATCTATTCTCACCGAGGCGTTCGACCCGTTCAATAAATAAACACATATTCTGCTTGCGAATCATCCATGCGATGCAGGCACACATAAAATACATGTTCAAGTAGGAAATTAAGAGGTTATCAGGGATAATCAACCAAATAGACAAATTTCTCTTTTTAACATTTCAGGAAAAATTTAATATTAAATCTCTTTTTAAATTCCTTTTACCAATTCAAGGTGATTTAAACAATTCAAACTATCAACGGGTTCACAGTAATCCAAGTATAACATGCTTTTTGGGTCCTACACTACCCGGACAATAGCATAATAGTAGCTACGCACGGACTCTCGTCACCTCGTGCGTACGTAGCCCCCAGAAATAGGAGCACATAACCAATTTAACTCACCTATGTGGTAAATTCCCCCTCACAAGATTAGAAAGGAGACTCACCTCGCTCCGAAGAATCATAACCAGCATTCTACATTCTTCCGAAGGCTCTACTTGATGCACCATGCTCCAAAACTATCCAACAATTATGTAAGTCCATTAATATACGCTAAGGTACTCATTATAATCCAATTTAGGACAATTCCTAACCCCGAACAAAAAGTTGACGAAAATGCCCTCAGTCCCACGTACTCGAAATCCAAAATTTTTTTAAGATAAAGATTACCATAACCTTAGGAACTCAAATATATAATTTTCTCCTAATTCCATGCTCAAAATCGTGGCTAAATTCCAGGAATTAAATTTCTTGGTCTTTCTACCAAAACCCTAAATATTTCTACAGAATTTCCTGCTTAAATCCATACATAATTGATGTTTTTAACTCACAATAGGTGGGGATAACATACTTTATCATTGATGGTAAAAACCCTCTCTTGAAGCTCCCCAAAATTCGCCCAAGCCATCAAAATTATGAGAGAAAAGGCCAAAATCCGATTTTTAAAACAATTCTCTGCCTCCGGCCTTTTTTTTCGCAACCGTGGCCCTTGGATCGCTTCTGCGCTTCCGCTTCAGCAGAATATGCGCCGCTTCTGCGGCTCCCCCTTGTGTCCAACCTTTCCGCTTCTGCGGCCCTCCGCTCGCAGATGCGGTCCGCTTCTGCGAAAAATAAATTGCATTTGCGGATCTTGCAGCTCAAACCAAAAACCGCTTCTGCGGTTCCCTCAACCGCTTCTACGGGGCCGCTTCTGTGGTCCCTCTTTCATAGAAGCGGAAATATCAGCAACCGGCAGCCTTTGCTCTTCAAAAATTCCATTTTTGATCCGATAACCACCCGAATTCTATGCGAGGCCCCCGAGACCTCAACCAAACCTACCAAACAATCCCAAAACACATTACGGACTTGCGTGAGGCTTCAAATCATATCAGACAACACTAAAATCATGAATTACACCCCAATTAAAGCTTTATGAACTTTAGAATTTCAAACTTCTACTTCCGATGTTTAAACCCATCAAATCACGTCCGATTGACCTCAAATTTTGCGCACAAGTCATATTCAACATTACGGACCTACTCCAACATTTGGAATTGCATTCCGACCTCGATGTCAAAAAGTCAACCTCCGGTCAAACTTCCCAAAAACCTTCGAATTTCTATCTTTAGCCAAATGGCTTCAAAATGACCTACGGACCTCCGAATTCACTTCCGATCGTGCTCCCAACTCAAGAATCACCATACGAAGCTACTCCCAGTCTCGGAATCCCAAACGGAGTTCGATAACACTGAAATGCACTCCAAGCCAAACTTAAGAAATTTCTTCCAAAATGCTAACTTCTACAATATGCGCCAAAATGCTCCCGGGTTATCCAAAACCCAATCCGGGCATACGCCCAAGTCCGAAATCATCATACGAACCTGCTGGAACCTTCAGATCCTAATTCTGAGTTCGTTTACTCAAAATTCCAATCCTAGTTCATTCTTTCAACTTTAAGCTTCTCAAATGAGAATTTTCATTTAAATTTAACTCTGATCTTCCTGAATTTAAATTCCGACAATGCGAACAAGTCACAATACCTGAAATGAAGCTGCTCATGGCCTCAGACTGTTGAACGACGCGCTAGTGCTCAAAATGACAGGTCGAGTTGTTACAGGAAATAAAGAAGTTAACTCATAACAACGAACTCAAAATCCAACTACCAGAGGGCTAGAATAACAATTCTTATAAACTCATCTCAAATACCGATGTAAATCCAACAATCACAAACAAATACAACTTATTCAATCTGTTGTGGCATGCAACCCAATCCCACCATATCATCATCTGGCAATATCGTAATCCGTCCTTATTCCACAATTTAATTCATTACCTTTAGATTTTTGTTGCTCCCCAAACAATTTTAATCAACAATTCAACAACAAAATTTACAAGAATTTCTATATTAAGGGAGTAAATGTACGAGGCAATCAAGAATCATACAATAATCAAAGAGTCTCTAATAACTCGAATGTCTCAACTTTACCAACTCATCGATGTCTACCTTATAACACTCATACAAGTGAACTACGTTATAGAACGCAACAAATTTTACAAACTATAAGACAAGTAAGACATATGACAATTCAAATATACAAGTAAAACTAGTAGAGACAAATAGCAAATAAGCATGGAATCATGGAAAAGATGGACAATTTAATACAAAGATAACTAAATGACAAGTAATAATTATGGAATGGAAGTCAAATAACCGTGTAGCTATTAAGGCATGAAACAAGATAGATTATGAAGTAACAAAAACATGGAAGCAAGTACATAACGGTGCATATACTCTCGTCACCTTGCATATACAATGTTTCCCACGTAATTCACATAAAATGTAGTTCAAGGGTTCCTAATTCCCGCAAATCAAGGTTAGACCCAACACTTACCTTACTCTACAACTCAAGAATCAATCGACCACGGCCTTGCCATTTGAAAAATCCTCCAAACCAACAAAATGTAGAAAATTATTGACCAAATGATTCAAAATAAGCTTTAAAAACTACCCACAATTGAAAGAGATTCAATTTAGATCTTTATAAAATGACAACTCATGGTCCGCTTGGTCAAAATCGAGATTCGAATCAAAACTCGATTACCCATGTATGACCGAGCCTAGTTTCAAAATTCGACCCCAATTTGAGGTCTAAATCTCAATTTTACAAAAACAAATCCAATTTTACCAAAATCCATAATCTCTACCATAAAAATTTTAGATTTGATATTGAAATATCATGAAATATAATTGGTAGTAGAAAAAAAGGGATTAAAGTCACTAACGATGAATTTGGGAAGAAAAGTCTCTTGCAAAATTGCCTCTACAGTATTTATGGTTGAGAAATGAGCTAAGTCCCATTTTTTCTCTTTTACCCAGCTGCTGATGTTGCAATTGTGATGTCTTAGCAAATGCGAGACAAGGTTCGCAAATGCGAACCCTGTTACAAAAGAGTAGTAAGTCACAAATGTGATGCCGCCATCGAAAATGCAAAGCAGACTCTAATGGTCAGTGATCGCAAATGCGACCACTTCCTTCACAAAAGCAAAAGTCCACAATTCGCAAATGTGAGATTCACCTAGACCATGCTCGCAAATGAAAAAATTTATTCACAAAAGCGAGGCTTGCATTGCGAGCAAGACCTCAAAATTGCGACATCTCAAACAAAGCACCAGAACTGGTATTGCACCAGCAGGCTCATCTGAAACATATCTGAAACTCACCGAGCCCCTCGGGCTCCAAACCAAACATGCACACAAGTGTAATAACACTATACGAACTTGATCGCACAATTATATCAGCAAAATAATATCTAAATCTACGAATCAATCCTCTGAACGAATAAAATTTCAAGGTGAAACTCAAGCACACTAGAATAACATCTACGTGTCTGAATCATTTGGAATAAATTTCGGATTGAACCAAATTGTACAAATAAGATTCAATTAGAGATACTGACCTATTCCAAGTTTTCACATCAAAATCTGAACTCGTTAGCTAAAAAGTCAAATTATGGTCAAACCTAGTAATTTTCAACCTTCAAAATTGCTAGTTTTTGGGAAAATGAGTCAAAACAATTTAGGGACTTCCGAATCAATTCCGGGAATACGCCCAAGTCCAAAATAATGATACAGACCCACTGGGATCGTCAAAATATTGATCTGGATAGATTTACATAAAATATTGGCCATAGTCAACTCAAACCATTTTTAAGGCAAAAATTTACATATTCTTTAATTTTTCACATAAAGACTTTCTGAAATAAGACACAAACTACTGACGTAAATTGATAAATACTAAACAGAGCTAACCAAGATCTTGGAACATAGAAATTGAGGCTAAATCTCAAAATTACCTATCGGGTCATCACATTCTCCACCTCTAAAACAAACGTTTGTCCTCGAATGGAAATAGAATAGTACATGGGCTGGTAAAAAGGTGTGGGTATCTACTCCGCATATAAGACTTCGACTCCCACGTAGCTTTCTCGATCGGCTAACCTCTCCATTTTACTCAAACTGAAGGATAACTCTTAGACCTCAGCTTCTGAACCTACCGGGCTAGAATGGCCACTTGCTCTTCCTCATAAGTCAAATCCTTGTCCAATTGGACTGAGCTAAAATCCAGCACATGAGATGGATCACCGTGATGCTTTTGGAGCATGGACACATGGAACACCAGATGAACTACTGATAAACTAGGTGGAAATGCAAGCTTGTAGGCTACTTCATCCACCCTCTCAAGAATCTCAAAATATTCGATATACCTAGGGCTCAACCTATCCTTCTGTCCGAACCTCGCCACACCCTTTGGGTGAAACCCACAGCAAAACCCTCCCTCTAACCATGAATTCACATCACGAACTCTACAATCGGCATAACCTTTCTACCTAGGCCGAGCTGTGCAAAGTCGATCTTGAATTGTCTTGACCTTTTCTAAGGAATCCTGAACCAAATCGATACCCAACAATTGAGCCTTTGCCGGCTCAAACTAACCAACTCGCAAACGGCACCTCCTCATATATAGTGCCTCAGAGGGAGCCATTTGAATACTTGATTGGTAGATGTTTTTGTAGGAAAACTCCACAATCTGCAAGAACCGATCCCCAAAACCCTCGAAATCCATAATATGAGCGCGAAGCATATCCTCTAATATCTAAATTGTGCGCACAGACTATCTGTCCATCTGGGGGTGAAGTTTTGTACTCAACTTAACCCGTATGCCTAACTCACTCTGTACGACCCTCTAGAAGTGTGATGTGAAATACGTACCCGTATCAGAGATGATGGACATGGGCACCTCGTGTTGACAAACAATCTCGCGAATATAGATCTTAGCCAAATGCTCCAAGAAATAGGTAACTGTTACTGGTATGATATGCGCCGACTTGGTCAACCTATCGACAATCACCCATACAACATCAAATTTCTTCTGAGTCCATAGGAGCCCAACAACAAAACCCATGGTAATACTCTCTCACTTCCACAATGGAATCTCAAGCCTCAGAACCAAACCACCAGGCTTTAGATGCTCATACTTTACCTGCTGGCAATGCAAATACCGAGCTACATGTCTAACTATATCTTTCTTAATTCTTCTCTACCAATAATGATGCCTCAAATATTGATACATCTTGGGGGCACCCAGATGGATAGAATACCGCTAACGGTGGACCTTCTCAAGAATCAACTCATGAAGCCCATCCACATTAGGCACACAATCTGAACATGTTCATGCAAAACCCCATCATCTCCAATATTAACCTTCTTGGCTCCACCGTGCCGCACCATCCTTAAGAATAAGAAAATAGGGGTCCTCATACTGAGACTCTCTAGTACACTTTTACACAGAAGATCGTGCAAGCAAGAACTCGATTAGGCTCCAAAATAGCTAACCTCACAAGCTGGTTGGTCAAGGCATGAACATCTTATGCTAGAGGTCTCTTACCAAGTGGAATGTATGCAAGGCTACCAATACTAACAACCTTTCTACTCAAGGCATCGACCATCACATTGGCCTTCTCATGATGATACAAAATGGTGATATCATAATCTTTCAACAGCTCCAACCACCTATGCTGCATCAAGTTGAGATCCTTTTGCTTGAATAAATACTGTAGACTCGATGATCCATGAATACCTCACACAACACGTTGTAGAGGTAATGCCTCCAAATCTTCAGTGCATGAACAATGGCCACCAAATCCAAGTCATGAATAGGGTAATTCTTCTCTTGGACCTTCAATTGTTGCATTGTGTATGCGATTAACCTCACATCCTACATTAATACTGCACCAATCTCAATACGCGATGCATCACAATACACCGTATAGGATCCTGAACCTGTGGGCAAGACCAATTCTGCGATGTAATCAAAGTAGTATAGAGCTTATAAAATCTCAATTTGCACTCATCGGACCACCTAAATGGAGTAGTCTTCTGGGTCAATCTATTCAATAGGGCTGCTGTAGATGAAAATCCCTCTATGAATTGGCAATAGTAACCCGCCAAACCTAGGAAACTCTGAATCTTTGTAGAAAAAATATATTTAGGCAAGTTCTGAACTGTCTCAATCATCTTAGGATACACTTTAATTCCTAGGCCGATACAACATGCCCCAAAAAGGCGACCGAGTCCAACCAAAACTCACACTTTGAAAATATGGAATATAACTAACTATATCTTAGAGTTTGAAGTATAACTTGTAGATACTGCCCATGCACCTCTCGACTGCGATAGTAGATCAAGATATCATCAATGAATACGATCATAAAATAATCCAACTAGGGCTTAAATACATGGTTCATCAAATCCATAAATTCTTCTAGGGCATTTATCAATCCAAATGACATCACCGGGAACTCATTATGCCCATACCGAGTCCGAAAAGCTATCTTAGAGATATACAATGCCCTAATATTTACCTGAGGGTAGCAAGATCTCAAATTAATCTTTGAAAACATTTTGGCACACTGAACCTAATCGAATAAGTCATCAATCCTCGATAACAGATATTGTTCTTGATAGTGACTTTGTTCAACTGCCAATAATCTATACACATCCTCATCGAGGCATCATTTTTCTTCACGAACAACACAGGCACACCCCAAGGCGAGACACTGGGCCTAATAAATCCCTTATCAAGTAAATCTTGTAATTGTTTCTTCAGTTCGTTCCACTCAAGCGAGGTTATATGGTACGGTGGAATAGAAATAGGCTGAGTGCCCGAAGCCAAGTCAATATATCTATCGTGTGGCATCCCCAGCAGATTGCAGGAAACACCTCTGGAAACTCACGCATAAGGTACCTAATCCATGGAAGGAATTTTCGCACTAGAATTGCAATATAGGCCAAATAAGCTAGACATCCCTTCTCGACCATACACCGAGCCTTCATATAAGAAATAACACTACTGGTAGAATGGCTAGGACTCCTTCTCCACTCTAATCGAGCCAACCCAGCATTTCTAGGGTCACCATCTTGGCGGGTGACAACCAATCCATACCCAAAATAACATCAAAGTCTACCATATCCAGAATTAGGAGATCCAAGCTAGTATCAAGACTCCCAATAGTAATTACACACAAGCGATAGACACATTATACAACAATTTAATCTCCCATAGGCATGGATACATACACAGGAGCACTCAAATAATCACGAGGCATAACCAGATATGAAGCAAAATAGAAGGAAACGTAGGAATAAGTAGAGTCCAGAACAAATAGAACTGAATCATCGCTATGAAAAATTGGAATAATACTTGTGATAATGGTATCAGATGACTCAGCCTCAGGTCTATCTGGGAATGCATAAAAACTGCCTCTTAGACGGCCTCTAGTTGGATGGCCTCCACCTTTAACAGCCTGACCTCCACCTCTAATGGTCTGACCTCCACCTCTGGCAGGTTGACCCTCGCCTCTAGATTTTTGAGCATGCGGTGGACTATGGAATGAGAATTTTGTTGTGGCATAATACTCAACAATCTAGGACAGTACCTCCTAATGTGACCAGTACCCCCACAATCAAAACACCCTCCCGATTGTTGTGGCTATTGTAACTGAGACTGACTCAAAAGGGCCGGATAACCACTGTGGAAGCTCTAGATCAAAAGTGAACTAATAGGAGCTGATAGTGCACTATAGACTAGCTTCCTAAGGCAAAATACATAAGGAACATGACTATCCGAAGCATCGTGGGATCCCTGATGTGTTGACTAGAATGGCCTGGGAGGATAGCTGCTACCCAAAGAACCCTGCCTCCAGATGAGGTGCCACTGAAACCTCCAAAATGAAAAGGCCTCTTATCTAATAACATCTCATCTCCTGACCACAAACCATCTCAATCCATCTAGCAACCTCTATGGCCATCTGAAAAGAAATATCATCTCTAGTCTCCTTGGCCATATGTAGCATGATAATGAAAGTGAGCTCATCAATGAATCGCTTTACTCTCTCCCTCTCAACAGGGTGCAAGACAATGACATGGCAAGCTAGGTACACAAATCAAGTCTCATACTACTTAACGGTCATGCCACCTTGAAGAAGGAATTCAAACTGCCTACGATACTCCGCTCTCAGAGTGAAAGAAATGAACTTATCCAGAAATAGCTGTGAAAACTTATCCTGGGTAAGTGAAGGAGAAACACATGTTCTTGTGAATATATAATATCTCTACCATCTCTTGACAGAATCAGTCATCTGGAATATTTCAAAGTCGACCCAATTAGTCTGAATAATACCCGCGTTGTGCAATACCTCGTGGCAATAGTCCAAGTAATCCTATGGATACTAAGAAGGTGAACTACTAAAATAAACAAGAAAGATCTTTGTAAACTTATCTAGCCTCATCAAGGCCTTAAAAGACATAGCAGGCATATCCTCAACTATTGCCATAATAATTGGCTGAACTACCCGAACAAGCTGGGTTACTGGAGTCTAATTATATGGAACCATCTGCTTGGAGTATGAGTAGCGGTAGTCAGTGCTCCTCCCCTAGCCTGAGAGACGACTAGTGTCACAAAAATGTACCAGTTTGGGCCGCACTCTCAATATGTCCCACTAAGCGAACTAGAGCATCCTAAAGCACTAGAGTGGCTATGAATCCCTCTAGGACTAAGCTGGTCCAACTATTACTATCTTAGTTGGGAACTCCTCCTTATGATCAATTTGAGGCTCCGCCCTAGGCGCTGCTGCTCGAGATCTAGGCTGTGCTCTAGCTCTAGCTCTACCTCAGCCTCTGCCCTGAGTAGTAGCTGTAACATGAGGCTACAGCTCCTACCCGGTTGTAGATGTTGTGCGTGTTCTCACATCTGTGAGAGAACAAGGAAGGATCGATTCAAACATCAATGATAGAATAACATCGCACGATAGGGAAAGAAGGAAGTAATTTTTGTTGTAAAACTACATAGCCTCTAGAATATAAGTACAAACAACTTCGTACTTTCCAAAATCTACAAATTTTGATCAATGGATTCAAAATTAATTTGGAAGAATAAATTTCATGTTTGAAACTTCAAGTTGGAAGAGTTGACTGAGTTTGACTTTTGTGTATTGACCCTAGATCCAAGTTTTGATGGTTCCTTTGGGTCCGGATGGTGATTTTTGATTTAGGTGTATGCTCGGATATGTATTTGAATATTTCTAGAGAGTTTCGGCACTAATTAGCGAAAGTTGGAAATTTGTAGGTTTGGAATGTTCATAAGTTTGACCGGGAGTTGACTTAGATGATATCGGGTTTTGATTGTGGTTCCGGGAATTGTAATAGCTTCGTTGTTTCATTTGGTACTTTGGTGCAAAATTTGAGTTCATTGTAAGTTGATTTGATATGGTTTGGCATGAGTTTAGAAGTTAAAAGTTCAAAAGTCCATTAGATTTGATTTGAGAAGTAATTCATCGTTTTGATGTTTTTATGTGTGGTTGGAGGGCTCTAGTGGGCCAAGTTATGCTATGTGACTTATTGGCATGTTTGGAAGGGGTCCCGAGGAGGCTCGGGTATGTTTCGGACGAGTTTCAGCTTATTTTAGTCATATTGGCAGTTCTGGTGCTGGCTCATCGCACCTACATATAATTGGATGCAGGTGCGGATGCACTTATGCAATGGAATTCACACTTCTAGATATAAGATGTATCTCGGTGAGTTCTACTTCTGTGGAGGAATAAGCTCAGATGCACAAGCACTTTTGTGGGGTGTAGAACACTTTTGCGAGAATGCACGTGAGCTAGGAGTTCGCTTATATGGCGGTGAATACGCTTTTGTGGAGCCACAGGCACGGAAGGTGTTCCAAAGGTGCGATCATATTAATTTAAGCTAAAGTCACAGATACAACATTTTATCTTGCAAATGCGAGGTCGTGGATGCGGCATTTTGCCCGTAAATGTGAAGGTTCTGGGCTGACTCATTATTTATCGTAGTTGGGTTCATTTTGGCATATTTTGAGTTGGAGACTTCGGTTTGAGTAATGTTTAAGGAGATTTTCACCTCATGGATTGGGATAAGTATTCTATACTCTTTTTCGATTAAATTACAAGAATCTATCTTCATTTTTGGCATCTAGATAATGAATTTCAAAGAGGAGTTTGGGGTCTTGTCTAAATTTCATAAAATGAATTTTTGACTTTTGAACATTGGTTCAGAGTCAGATTTGAATGAAACTAGTATGGCTGAACTCGCAATTTAATGGCTTGATGAATTTTGTGAGTTTTTGTGTTTCGAGGTGCGCGCCTGAGTTTCAATTTTTGGTTGACTTTGGGCTTTTGACTAAAAATTTGACCTTTATTGATTGGGTTTTCTTTCTTTGACATTATTTGATGTTCTTGAGATTCTTTTGGCTAGTTTCGAGCTGTTTGTATTTCGATATGTGTGGGATGAAATTTCTAGAGTTTTGTTTGGTTTTCTATTGGATTTGGCTTGTCTGAGGTAAGAGTCCTATTTAAAATTGGTTGAGGCACTAGTTTCCTGAATTATTGGTGAGAGATATGTGCTATGGGTGCACTTCTGTGTGGGGTTTGAACCCATGTGCCAGCACCAATGTATTTATCCGTGCTCGGCGTCGTGCTTAGGCTATGACATACGTAGAGTTGACTACTAAGCTTTAAGCTGTAATGTTTCTCATATTTGTATCTTTGTTGTGAGCTAATTGAGCCATATTTGAGGTTATGAAGAGGCTAATTCCCTTAATAAACTTGGTAATTCCTATTTCTGTGATAATTTGCCAATTTGAGATATGATAGCACATTCGACATGCCTACACTTTACCATGTAATTATACCATTCTAGGAGCATGAAATTTCACATTTATCCATTATATACATGTGTTATTGTATAGTTGCTTCTGTGTGATATGATTTGGACTGGATGCATATGAGCACGCTAGGCAGATTGTGTTGTTATGCATGTGACCATGCCGGGTGGATTATGATATTGTGCCTTTGACCATGCCGGGCAGATTATGATATTAGTACTTGAGTCGTCCGTATGAATTGATATTATTGGCACGTGAGTTTCCCCTGCAGCATGTGAGTTGCCTGTTCAGCATGTGAGTTATCCGTGCGGATCTAGACATTGATATTATAGCATGTGAGTTGTCTATTCATCTCGTGAGTTGTCTGTTCAATTGATATTATTAGCACGTGAGTTGTTCGTGCAGCGTGTGAATATGGATCCATCCCCCTATGGTCACCCTCTCATGTTTCTCTCTTGATGGTGTACACGCGAATTGTGATGAACCATCGGGTTTCTAATTGATATGAGCTCTGGGAGAGCTGGTTACTATATTGGATCGGGTTGTGCGCTGCAACGGACTGATATTTGATTATTGCAATACATCTTTACTTGTAATTTCCTTGGCGGTTTACCTGATTACTTGCATATCTTCCTTATATGTGGGATTGTTGACAAAGCAGAACACTTTAAAACAAAGGATTATGAGCATCAAAGTGGTTTTACTTGGGTTTTGTGGTTTGATCATATATTTGTTCTATACTTGTTGAAATTATGAATTGCACAGGTATTAGTGAGTACCATCTATAGTTCTTGCTTCTTTTATCTCGCTGAGATTAGTTATGATACTTGTTGAGTACACGGGGTCGTTTTACTCATACTACACTTCTGCACCTTGCGTGCAGATCCTTGTGTTGATGCTGCTGTGTATGCCGAGGGCTGTCCTTGGTAGCTTTATATTCAGATTCTATTCATTTACATTTCAACCAAATGTTGTATTTATTTGAATTTAGTTTTTGTAAAAATCTAAGTATTAGTGCCTCATGACTTATACCACTAGTCTTTGGGAATTCTTTGTATAATAGTTCAGATTATTGTTCTTAGTAAATCTCATTTGAATTGGATTATTGTTAAATTGGCTTACCTAGTGGGTTGGGTTAGGTGTCAAAACGACTAGTTGGATTTTGGATCGTGACAGAAACCTAGTGCTTTGATACCAACTTGTCATGACTCGGAATCCCAACCTCAGATTCATGATGGCTCCTAACATCTACTTGCTAGGAAAGCCGACGTGAAACAGAAAAATTTTCGATTTTAAAAATTTGTATCAAGATATTAACAACGAAAATGATATAATTCTGAAATATGGCAAAATAATACTGAAAACGAAGTCTAAACATAACCTAGAAGCTGATGTACGAGTATATGCGCATCTAGAGTGCTAGAAACATGTCTGAATAAAATACACTATTTTGAAACTCAGAAATGCAGTAAAGATAGGAGGGAAGGGGGCTTCAAGGCTGCGAACGTTGTGCAGATGTACCTCAAGTCTCCATCAACAACTGGATCCAATCAAAAGCTATTGAATGCTGCTAGGACAAACTCCGATTTCTGCACAAGAAGTGCGGAATGTAGTATGAGCACAACCAATCTTATGTACTCTGTAAGTGTCGACTCGAATCTCAAAGAAGTAGTGACAAGGCCAAAGCGGGCTACTTACAACAACTCGTACGTGGTAATAATAGGGAAGGAAAAGCACGAAATGGAAGTAAAGGAATTAATTTGTGCAAATGAACTCGAACATCACTATCAGAAAGGACAGAATAACAAGTCACGTAATCTCATATAAAAAAATAATGAAACCGCCACAATAACAATAAGTAAAACACACATAATCCGTTGCGGCGCGCAACCCGATCCCACCATATCATCCTTTATCAATATCAAATTATTTTTTAAGGAAAAAATCACATTTTTTTAAATTTTCACATAAAGAATTTCCGAAATAAGATACGGTCTATGCACGCAAATCAAATAATTAAACGGGAGCTAATCAAAATCTCAAAATACGAAATAAAGGCTAAAACTCAAAATGACCTGTCGGGTCATCACACCAATTAGCATCCACATTTATTTTAGTCTAATCATGATTTACCATAGGAGTTTGAAAAAATAAAAAAATAATTATGGTTCAAAGAAATATTTGATTAATATCTCGAAGGGAATACAACTCTATAAAGAATGGCAAAACTCAAAAAAAAAGGAACATTTTTTTTTGGTGGAAATGATAAATATTTCATAGATTCTTAAATATTTACATGAGAGTTTGTAGTAGGATGCATGAGATGCATCAGCTGACGACAACCAAAATTAGCAAGTAGTCCCCCTTTATGGGAGCGGTTGACAAACACACCTGGATTTCCTAATACAATATTACTATTACTACTACTAGATACAGTACTAGCTAAGGAACTACTATTTCATAACACAGCCCTTGATTTAAGTAGTCTTTGCCTGAGCATTCGAGCCTGATCTTGTTGATAAAAAGGATTGACAAAAGGTGGAGGAAAATCAAAAATCGCACAATTATCTTCCACCTGTGCTGCTCCATATTTAGCTAGGCAGTCAGCTACAAAGTTTTGTTCTCTGTAAACAATTTGCACTTTTGGATTATCAAGCAGTTGGAGTAATAACCTGAAATCAATGATTAAATTAGTATATTGTATCATAGGCATAGTTAGCATACCAATTATTGCAGTTGCATCTGTTTCGATGATCAGTGGTATGAGTCGGTGTTGGATAGCAATTTTTAGCCCCATAAGAAGAGACAGCAATTCTGCTTGAACACTGGACCCATTTTGTGCTCTCCCTGCAAACCCTAGAATCCATTTGCACTATAGATTACAAGATAACCCTCCAATACCATAGTTATGATCAGTGGGTGATGAAGAATCATCAATGTTTGGCTTAAAAAGTTGTCCATTTGGTGGATGCCATTTTATGTATAGAGGTATTAAATCAGTATTTATCATTGTAGAATTTTTGAGGTAGTAGAATTCAGTAGCTTGTTTGTAGAGTAGTGAAATATTGGATTGCAGTTGTTTCCCCTCAAAATAATTTTTATTGCGTATAGACCATAACTGCCACAAAGCAAAAGGTAGTAGTATAGAAATTAAAATACGGTTAAAGAAGGTTAACATTTGTTTAAGTATAAACTTATACCACCAATTATTATTCTCAATACGTGTTGGGTTAAGAAGTTGTATTGTAGGAATATTCAGAGAATTCCACATTGCCTTCGCATTATGACATTCGAAGAAAATATGATTTATAGTTTCAGGGACCAAATGACATTGTGTACACAAGACTGAATTAATAATTCCTAGCTTATTTAGATAGACGGTTGTAGGAAGTCTACCATGGCACAATAACCATAAGAAAAAAGAGATTTAGATGGTATCCCCAGCTTCCAAATCCACTTATAATTGAGGTAATTATTATTAGTTGGGTGATTGCAATCAGTTATAAGGGAATTATATATAGACTTAACTGAGAATTCCCCATTATGAGTAAGTGACCAGTACAGTTGGTCATGTCCAGTGGCCAATATTGGAAAATAAACGTTAGTAATGTCTTGCTCTAAAGAAGGAGGTAAAACAAAAGGCAGATTATGAAGGTGTCATTTCTTATTTATACAGTAGTCAGACACTAGTTTTCTATCCTCACCTTCAAGTAGTGGTCCTGAAATATAGTTTTGCAATAACGAATTTTGAGTGATCCAAGGTTAAATCCAAAAATGAACATGCTTACCATTAATTAAGTTCCATTTATAACCTAAATGACAAAGTGACCAACCCTTAATAATATTGGACCAAGTTTTTGAAGGATGCTACTTTAGTGAGATGGTCGTAGGTAAGTATGTAGTAAAACCTGCTCCCACAACTGATTAGGGTTTTGGAAAAGCCTCCAAGCAAGGCTAGCATGCAAAGCCTGATTCTTAGTAGTAAGATTTTGTATTCTCAAACCCCCTTGTTCTAATGGTTATATAACCAAGGACCATTTTATAAGATGTAATTTTTTCCTTTGAGATGTAGTTCCCCAAAGAAAATTTTATTGGTATCTATTAAGAGAGGAAATAATATAAGAAGGTGGTATGATATATTGCATAATATGATTAGGAAGGTTATTTAGAGTCGAACGAATTAAAGTACTCGTTCCAAGCTTGCTTAAAAAAATGTGTTTTCCATCTTGCCAATTTAGCTTTAAAATTGTCAAGCAAAAATTGATAATCTCTTTTACTAGGTTTGGAATTAAAAATAGGAAACTCTATATATTTACTATTTTTTTTCCTTATCTCATATGGGAAAAGTGCTTGGTGGAATTCTTAGTATCAGTAACACAATTTTTAGAAAAGAATATCCTAGATTTGTCAAAGTTTATAGTTTCTCTGGAATGATGGGTAAATTGGATGATGGCATTAGCTATGGATTGGCATGAAGTAGTTGTAATTTTGGATATTAAAATAATATCATCTGTGAAAAACAGATGTGGTAATTGAGGTCCTTTATGTCGCAGTGAAATTGGATGCCAAATATGATAGTCAACTTCTGACCTTATTGTCCTTTAAAGTATTTCCAAGCATAAAATAAAAATATAAGGTGAGAGAGGATCCCCTTGTCTAATGCCCTGTGTAGGTGTAAAAAATTCTGAAGGTGTACCATTAATAAGAATAGTTGTAGTAGCGTGTCATGACCCAAAATCCACTAAGGGTCGTGGTGGCGCCGGACACCGATGTCAAGCAAGCCAACTAGAATACTTAATCAAATTTTGTTTTTAACACTTTTAAAATTCAGGATTTTCCTTCCATATTTAGAAATTTGTAAAGAATAAATTCTCAAATCAAATTTAAATGCTAAACATTTCATACAGTACTTCAAACCATCCCAGAACCCGGTGTCACAAGAGCATGAGCAACTATCGATAAGGAAAATAAAATACAACATCTGTCCGAAATACAGTGGACAGGGTATAAAAAATAAAAATGCTGAAAGGAACTACACTAGCTGTGGGTCTTCTCAAATGATGCAGCTCACCTAATCCCAGAGTCATCCCTGCTGCTATGCCCAGTAGGCTGCTAGAGGTATATATATACTTGTGGAAAAAAAATGCACAGAAGTATAGTATAAGTACGTAATCAACGTGTACTCAGTGAGTATCCCGCCTAATCCCGAAGGGGTAGAGACGAGATGGTCAACTTTGACGCTCTCTAATGGTCCAATAATGATTCATCCTTAATACGTATATTGAATAATGGATTTATTTTATAAACATGATTTTTAATCTAGATAAAGGAAACAAGTAAACACATAATTCTTTCATAGGAAAATTTCCAAAATTCCTTTTCATTATTAACAAAATGATCTCGAGCCAGAATGAGGAATGTAACAACTTAAATAAGTTCCAGGCAGCAATACAAGCATGCGCAAATCACACCGAGACGACGGTTCGATCCAATAGAAATAAATGTGCGCTTGCCGAGGGTCGACGGCGCGCCTATAGATGCATCTATTAATTTGCCGAGGTGTTCGACCCGTTGCAAAATAAATACACACAGAGACAGACAGTCAGTCAAGAATTCAACATGGAGCCATTATTGAAGAAAGGCCAATTCTCTTTAATAATTCGAGAAAATAAAGCTTAAGCCTTTTTAGAAATCCATTTATAAATTTAGTGTGATTTAAGCAATTCAAGTCATCAATGGGTTCACAATTAATTCAAATATGACATGCTTTGGGGTCCTAGACTATCCGGATAATAGTATGATAGTAGCTACGCACGGACTCTCGTCACCTCGTGCGTACGTAGCCCTCACAAATAGGAGCACATAAACAATTTAACTCACCTCTGGGGTAAATTCCCCCTCACAAGATTAGAAAGGAGACTCACCTCGCTCCGAAGACTCATAACCGGCATTTCTACATTCTTCCGAAGACTTGAACCAACGCACAATGCTCCAAAACTAACCAACGATCATACAAATCCATTAATATATGCTCAATTATACTTTACAACCCAATTTATAACAATTCCTAACCCCGAACGAAAAGTTTACGAAAATGCCCTCGGGCCCACATGCCCGGAATCCGAAACTTTTCGAAGATAAACTTTTCCCATGACCTTAGGAACTCAAATATAAAAATTTCTCTCAATTCCATATCCAAAATCGTTGTCAAAATCCAAGAATATGATTTTTCTAGGTTTTCCACCAAAACTCCAATTTTTATACTAATTTTCATGTCTAATTCCATGGTATAATCTTGTATTTAACTTGGAAATAAGTAGGAGTAGCTTGCCTTAACATTGATGATGAAATCCCTCCTTGAAGCTCTCCAAAAATCGCCCAATGAAGTGAAGAAAATGAGGCAAATGGCCAAACATCCGATTTTAAAACAAAGCTTCTGCCCCAGCTATTTCTGCTTCTGCGGAACTATTACCGCTTCCGTGGTCCCGCTTTTGCCGACAAAACTCCACTTTTGCGGACAAGGTGGCTCCAGCCCATTTTCGCTTTTGCGGTCAGCCTACCGCTTCTGCGGTTCCGCATCAGCGGATCAAGAGTCGCTTCTATGGTCCTGACTGCCCTCACGCTCAAACGCTTCTGCGGCTTCTTCTTCGCTTCTGCGGGGCTGTTCTGCTGTCCCATCTCCGTAGAAGCGGAAATACCAGTAACCAGCAACTCAGCTATTTCCAAACATCCATTTTCGATCCGTTAACCACCCGGAATCCACCCGAGGCCCCCGGGACCCCAACCAGCCCCAAAACACATTACGGACTTGCTCGAGGCCTCAAATCATATCAAACAATGCTAAAATCATCAATCGACCTCCAATCCAAGCTTTATGAACTTTGAACTTTCCAACTTCTACTTCCGATGTTTAAACCTATCAAATCATGTCCGATTGACCTCAAATTTTGCACACAAGTCATATTTGACATTACGGACCTACTCCAAGTTTTGGAATTGGATTCCGACCCCGATATCAAAAGGTCCACTTCCGGTCAAACTTCTCAAAAACCTTCAATTTTCTATCTTTAGCCAAATGGTTTCAAAATGACCTACGGACCTCCGAATTCACTTCAAATCTCGCTCCCAACTCCAGAATCACCATACGGAGCTATTCACAGTCTCGGAATCCCAAACGGACATTGATAACACTGAAATGAACTTCAAACCAAACTTATGAAATTTCTTCCAAAATGCTAACTTCCACAGTAGGTGCCAAAATGCTCCCCGATTATCCAAAAGCCAATCCGGGCATACGCTCAAGTCCGAAATCATCATACGAACCTGCTGGAACCTTCAGGTCCCGGTTCCGAGGTCGTTTACTCAAAATTCCTATCCTAGTTCATTCTTTCAACTTAAGCTTCCGAAATAAGAATTCTCTTCCCAAATCAACTCTAGACTTCCTGAAATTCAATTCCGACCACGCGTACAAGTCATAATACCTGAAATGAAGTTGTTCATGGCCTCCGACTGCTGAACGGAGCGCTAGTACTCAAAGCGACCGATCGGGTCGTTACATTCTCTCCCACTTAAGCATACATTCATCCTCGAACGTGCTGAAAACTATACGGAAGTAGTCTGAAATCACTGTTTAGCACCTCATGCACCTTCCCGTTCTACCACAACTTAGCTGAGCATATTAGCTCGATAAATTCTGAAGATATTCCCTTTTTATTCAAGCAAATAAGCCTTAGAGCCTGATTCCAACATCCGAAATCCCATGCCAGGCCCGGTTTCCAACATACGACCACCATATCAATCCCTACACGCTGTACCCAACATGACTGCATAACCTTGCTTAATTCTTACTTTGCAACACTCAATCCACAGGACCACGATAATATTTTCTGATCAACTTTACCAAAATTAAACGAATCAGATGCTCCCATTGCACCTCATGACATATGCAAGTCTTACTCCAACTCTTATGATATCGCCACGATGGATGAGAAGTGCCGAAATTCATAGTCAATTGCCGAGTCAACCAATCATTGAGTCTATACTTCTAACAAGAAACATTGCCACATTCTGAACCAAATAATGATCTTTGCTCCTTAATATACTTCATATAATCAGATTACACTGATCCTAAGTCAGAAAATCTCGTCTCACCCAGTACGAACTGCTCAGGCAATAAGCCACCTCGGACATAATCAAGAGTCCCATATGATGCCACAATGTGCCAATAGGCAACCAATCCAAACACGACACAAACAGGAAATTAAACTCTGGAAGGAATTACCTAACCCTCGCACTAATACGGACTTTTCTTAGAAGATAGGAAGTGAAACACTCAAAAATAGCATATAGAAAACCAGACTCGACATCACACTGTTACGGCGCGCAACCCGATCCAAATAACATACCCATGGCGGCGTGCCACCCGATCCACACATAGATCTCACATAAGGAGATTGCACTTCGAGCTAAATCTGCTCATTACAATAAAAATATCAAATTTCGATCGTAAGCAGGCTAAGTGCATAATACCATCCCTGAGAAAACACATAGAGCCATAGGCTACAAAACTCAAGCACAACTGCAGTGCGATACAAGATCTGAATCTCAAGAGCCATTCTGCTCACATAACATCATCGCCACACGGAACATCAACACATAAGAATTTACCAAGCCATTTCACAACTCATACGGCGCAATACATCATTACCTGGAATCCCTGATGACAAAATAACACCCCGACTGTCCCTCCATAAGGAACGCTCGCCGAAACGTACACAACTGGCCTGATATAAAGCCCTGTTCACAAATAAATTAATCCACTAATCTCAAGCCAATTTCTGATTGCACCAACTTGGCTAATGACCTTTAAAAGGTCCATAATAACTCCCTTTTGCCTCATAACACGTAAGAACAACCATCATAACCGGAGCAACCTCCTCAGTTCGTAACCCAATAAGCAAAGTGCCCTCCAAGCATAGATCCTCAAAACAATGATATTACCACAATCCTCATACTTGGTTTAAATCTTTAGCCA
Organism: Nicotiana glauca; assembly: GCA_026770625.1. Lineage (NCBI taxonomy): Eukaryota > Viridiplantae > Streptophyta > Magnoliopsida > Solanales > Solanaceae > Nicotiana > Nicotiana glauca. The sequence continues at coordinate 33,289 of MU742821.1, forward strand.
ATCAAGTGACTACATGTCACACTTATACAACCTTCCCGTGGGACACGCTCCCACAATCTTCCGAAATGAATAACGGGTCTGCACTAACGCTGAAAAGAGATCAAGAATCCTTAACCAGGATGCAAAGCCTTTTTCACAAAACATCGATCTCAGGTGGCGCTGAAAACAACACAAATTTACTTTAATCATTCACCCTTTCCTTGCTCATCTGAGCCCGTGACATCCTTATCAGCACCAAATTGCAACCTTAATCCTCACTTCGAATTTCTATGCTACTCACTGCACCCAACGTGCTAATATACGATCGAACACGATTTTTTCATCATAACTCCGAAATCATTAATATTTTAACACTTCATTATATACGAACTTTTAACTTAACTCACTCCAGGAGAATCATAGTAACACACAGGTAAATTCCCATAACCGTAGGATGTGCAAATCTCTAAGTAGTGGTCCAGGCCACCATAGTCCTTCCGGAATCCGCTTCCACTTAATAAGCCATAATAGAAGAATGCTTCTGAATAACAGCAATTACGGCGGCTGACAAGCCTCACACGTACTGCCACAAATCGTACACATAACTTGATCACGCGAAATGAACTGGTCGCTAGCCCTAATATGCCAATTCAACTATGGCTAATCATTCTACCTTCTTCCAATTTATCATTGCTTGACTTAGAAGTAATACTAACTCTATTCAACACATACCATACTCCATCTACACTCATCCCGAGTGACCTTGAATCACGAGACCAGGCTGTCTCAATTCCCACGAACTATTTCATAACACCCAAATGCTACAACACAAGGCAAACATCCCAGAACATTTTGTGCCTCTTCTCATAAACTGCTACAAAGCTTGATTATTAGTTGTACCTATAAGCTCGACATCATTAGGCACCACACTTTACCTTTTGAATTCACTAAGACCGTTACTGAGAGCCACCCACTCTGACTTGGTCCCGAATTTAATCCACTCCATAAATCTTATAACACACGAATACCCTCTCGACGAAGCACCCGACGAAATCACTTCCTCTGAAACCTACATCTATATGAGACATAAATCCTGAATCTTTTCCCAAGTTCGAACATGAGCCAACAAGGCCAACCATAACATGCATTCCACAATTCATCTACTCAATTCACCCCTTATGGTCTTTTTCCGTAGCTGAGATAACCCATCAAGGTATTAATAACTGGAAACCTCGCAAGTAGCTCACCATGCAACCCAAATCATAAGCGGTGGGGCTCTCCCACTTAGCTTGAAGCCATTAACACACAATGCTGGAATTTACCCGAATTCTTTACCTCTTATTGCCATAACCTTATGCAATCATCCGCCATAAATTCTCGGAATCTTTCTGTAAATCCCTATCTTTTTGAACTATGAATTGTCAACCACATTCGCACGGCCGACCTCTTCGCAGCACCACCGATAGAATTTCTTGCAGAAGCTTCGCCAACCATGCGACCGCTAACATGCTCACTGGGAAATAACCCGCCTGTGAAAATCACCTCCTGACACCTTCCAATTCTGCTGCATGGGATACAATCACCATGACATCAATAACCAAATCCTGAGTCCAAGTTCACTTTCTAGCTGCGCCGGTCCATTTATGCCTTGTGGACATCAATTAAATGTGCGGTAACACCTTTCAAATTCTGAGTTATGCTGCATCCTTCTTCTTTTCAAGCAACTTATTTCCATCATACCAAACCTCTTGCCGCATAACAACCCATGCTTCGAATTAAACCTGCAGACTTCAATTGCCCGTCGCTAAAATCCCAGATCATTCCAAACTCTCCTTAGGCGTGTAGTCATCTTACTACTAAGCTCTATACAGCTCCGCCACTCTCCCACTTTGGGAAAACTCGCTCCTTTAATCAGCTGCTCGACCTACGCTTCTTATACCTGGTCCTTTAGAAGTTCAAAACTCCACCTGACACTTCCCACATGTTTTCTCATATTTTGCTGCTCAGTTGTTGCCTCAATAAAAGGTATATTCCTTGAACTTGAATCCACAATTTGTTGCTGACTTTAGACTTTTCCGAAGGTCGTCTTTCTCGAACCATCAACATTTGAAATACTGATTCAATCCTAAACCACCGCACCATGCGATATCTGACAGTCGTAACTCCAATACTATTTCACAAGATCCTGCCGTAAAGACGAATTGTAGCAGATTATAACATCGACAAAATTAGTACGTTCAATTAGGACAACAGCACCCCAATGTAAAGAAGAACTCCACCACACTTGCAATTACCATGTTTCATTACTTCTACCAGTCCACTTCTGACCATCCTCAGTTCGTTTGACTTTCCCCTGCCGGGAATGAAATACTGAATCCCTTGATTACACACTGAGTAAACCTCCCTTCAATCCATTCACTATCCCAACACGTGGGCAAACACCCTACCATTACAATAACACTGTGGAATAATCGCTCATAAGCATTATGGCAACCTGTGCCTAGCCTCAAGGCTCTTAGAAGTTCTGTTACAGAGCTAAAACAATATAATATCCCTCTGTAATACGACTATAGTAGTCCAATCAACTATATCGGGAAAATCATCCCGCACCACATTTGTAGTGCCATTGCAATCCTTCAATTTTTGATTTATAACAAGCGCTCGCGTCACGTAAGATTGAGTGGGAAGGAATCAAAGGCATAAGCCTCAAATGAATTGAACCGCATGACAAGGAAACAAAGAAGGGAAGTACTCCTAATAGCCCTATAGCCTCCCGAGGATAAGTACAGACGTCTCCATACCAATCCGCGAGACTCTACTAGACTTGCTCATGACTCGTGAAACCGACAGGAACCTAGTGCTCTGATCCATGTTGTCGCGACCCAAAATCCACTAAGGGTCGTGGTGGCGCCGGATACCGATGTCAGGCAAGCCAATTAGAATACTTAAACAAATCTTGTTTTTAACACTTTTGAAATTCTAGATTTTCATTCCATATATAGAAATTTGTAAAGAATAAATTCTCAAATCGAATTTAAATGCTAAACAGTTCATACAATACTTCAAACCATCCCAGAACCCGGTGTCACAAGTGCATGAGCAACTATCGATAAGGAAAATAAAATACAACATCTGTCAGAAATACAGTGGACAGGGTATAAAAAATAAAAATGTTGAAAGGAACTACACTAGCTACGGGTCCTCTCAAATGATGCAGCTCACCTAATCCCAGAGTCATCCATGCTGCTATGCCCAGTAGGCTGCTAGAGGTATATATATACCTGTGGAACAAAAATGCACAGAAGTGTAGTATGAGTACATAATCAATGTGTACTCAGTGAGTATACCGCCTAATCCCGAAGGGGTAGAGACGAGATGGTCAACTTTGACGCTCTCTAATGGTCCAATAATGATTCATCCTTAATATGTATATTAAACATTGGATTTATTTTATAAACGTGATTTTTAATCCAGATAAAGGAAACAAGTAAACACATAATTCTTTCATAGGAAAATTTTCGAAATTCCTTATCATTATTAACAAAATGATCTCGAGCCAGAGTGAGGCATGTAACAACTTAAATAAGTTCCAGGCAGCAATACAAGCATGCGCAAATCACACCGAGGCGATGACCCGATCCAACAGAAATAAATGTGCACTTGCCGAGGGTTGACGGCACGCCTATAGATGCATCTATTAATCTGCCGAGGCTTTCGACCCGTTCCAAAATAAACACACACAGAGAAAGACAAACAGTCAAGAATTCAACTTGGAGCAACTATTCAAGAAAGGCCAATTCTCTTTAATAATTCGAGAAAACGAAGCTTAAGTCTTTTTAGAAATCCATTTATAAATTTAGTGTGATTTAAGCAATTCAAGCCATCAATGGGTTTACAATTAATCCAAATATGACATGCTTTGGGGTCCTAGACTACCCGGATAATAGCATAATAGTAGCTACGCACGGACTCTCATCACCTCGTGCGTACGTAGACCCCACAAATAGGAGCACATAACCAATTTAACTCACCTATAAGGTAAATTCCCCCTCACAAGATTAGAAAGGAGACTCACCTCGCTCCGAAGACTCATAACCGGCATTTCTACATTCTTCCGAAGACTTGAACCAATGCACAATGCTCCAAAACTAGCCAACGATCATACAAATCCATTAATATATGCTCAATTATACTTTACAACCCAATTTATAACAATTCCTAACCCCGAACGAAAGGTTGACGAAAATGCCCTCGGGCCCACGTGCCCGGAATCCGAAAATTTTCAAAGATACACTTTTCCCATGACCTTAGGAACTCAAATATAAAATTTTCTCTCAATTCCATATCCAAAATCGTGGTCAAAATCCAAGAAAATGATTTTCTAGGTTTTCCACTAAAATCCCAATTTTTGTACTAATTTTCATATCTAATTCCATGGTATAATCTTGTATTTAACTTGGAAATAAGTAGGAGTAGCTTACCTTAACATTGATGATGAAATCCCTCCTTGAAGCTCTCCAAAAATCGCCCAATGAAGTGAAGAAAATGAGAGAAATGGCCAAACATCCGATTTTAAAACAAAGCTTCTGCCCCAGCTATTTTCGTTTCTGCGGAACTATTACCGCTTCCGCGGTCCCGCTTTTGCGGACAAGGGGGATCCAGCCCATTTTCGCTTTTGCGGTTAACCTACCGCTTCTACGGTTCCGTATCAGCGGATCAAGGGCCGCTTCTACGGTCTTGACTGCCCTCATGCTCAATCGCTTCTGCGGCTTCTTCTTTGCTTCTGTGGGGCCAATTCTGTGGTCCCATCTCCGCAGAAACGGAAATACCAGCAACCAGCAACTCAGCTATATCCAAAAATCTATTTTCGATCCGTTAACCACCCGGAATCCACCCGAGGCCCTCGGGACCACAACCAATCATACCAACCAGTCCCAAAACACATTACGGACTTTATCGAGGCCTCAAATCACATCAAACAATGCTAAAATCATCAATCGACCTCCAATCCAAGCTTTATGAACTTTGAACTTTCCACTTCTACTTCCGATGTTTAAACCTATCAAATCATGTCCGATTGACCTCAAATTTTGCACACAAGTCATATTTGATATTATGGACCTACTCCAACTTTTGGAATTGTATTCTGACCCCGATATCAAAAAGTCCACTTCCGTTCAAACTTCTCAAAAACCTTCAATTTTCTATCTATATCCAAATGGCTTCAAAATGACCTACGGACCTCCGAATTCACTTCCGATCACGCTCCCAACTCCAGAATCACCATACGGAGCTATTCACAGTCTCGGAATCCCAAACAGACATTGATAATACTGAAATGCACTTCAAACCAAACTTATGAAATTTCTTCCAAAATGCTAACTTCCACAGTAGGCGCCAAAACGCTCCCGGGTTATCCAAAACCCAATCTGGGAATACTCCCAAGTCCGAAATCATCATACGAACCTGCTGGAACCTTCAAGTCCTGGTTTTAAGGTCGTTTACTTAAAATTCCAATCCTAGTTCATTCTTTCAACTTTAAGCTTCCGAAATAAGAATTATATTCCCAAATCAACTCTGGACTTCCCAAAATTCAATTCTGACCACGCGTTCAAGTCATAATACCTGAAATGAAGCTATTCATGGCCTCCGACTACTAAACGGAGCGCTAGTGCTCAAAACGACCGGTCAGGTCGTTACATAGAGGTAGTAATACAAGACGTGATTAACTTAATAATAGGATTAGGAAATTTAAAACTGTGTAGTGTATGATAAACAAAAGAACATTCCAACTTATCAAAAGCCTTCTCAAGATCCAGTTTGAGAAGCATGTTTGAATTATGACCCTTCATTTTACTAAAGTTGTGCATAATTTCTTGCATAATAATAGCATTATCAGCTGCTCGTCTATTTTTCTGGAAGCTAGATTGAGTAGGATGGATAAGGTGCTCCAGAACTGGTTTTAATTGATTAACAATCATTTTTGTTATAATCTTATAGATAGTATTGCAAAGACTAATAGGACGGAATTGTGCAATTGTGAAAGCATTCTTATTTTTGGGGATTAAACAAATGAAGGTTGAGTTTATAGCAGGGTCAATATGATAGTCTATGAAAGCTTTATGACAAAAATATTTACAGAGTTCCCTTTGATATGCCAATAGTTTTTATAAAACAACGGATGAAGACCATCTGATACAGGAGCCTTAAGAGGTTGAAAAGAGTGAACAACAGTAAGAATTTCATGATCATGCAGTGGTGCTATTAAACAAGATTGCTCATGAGCAGTTAATACATTAGAAGGATGAACAAAAGTGGCCCTGGTAGATTTTCTATTTTGAGTGGCAAACAACTGATGATAATATTGGGTAATATTATCACTAATTTTGTAAGAATCAGTAATCCAATTCCCACCTAAATCTTATAGTGCAGTAATATGATTATGCCTTCTACGATTTAGTGTCGTGAGGTGGAAAAATTTAGAATTATCATCACCATTATTTAATCAATTAATGCGAGATTTTAACTTCCAAAAGTCCTCCTCAAGCCGGAGAATGTCTTTATATTCAAAAGTTAAACTTATCTCTAACTGTTATAAAAACAATACTAGTAGGATAGTGAATGGAGGCTTGAAGACCACTTAGTCTGGCTAATATCTTTTTTTTTACGCTGAAAAATATTTCCAAAAGTATTTTTATTCCAAGTTTGGATTTCTTCCACAAATTGATCTATAGCAGGAAGTAAGTGAATTTTATCCAACCAAACTTGTTCAAGTATTGTAGGAAAAGAAGGATGTGTAGGCCATATAGTTTCTAACCGAATTTTTTTTTCGTTGGCAATGTGCAGTGTCTTAATTTAGCTTTAATAGGACAATGATCTGAGTGGGTGCGAGGAAGGTCTGTTACAAAAGCATCAGGATATTATCCAACCATAATTAGCTAACACCCGATCTATATGTTCAAGAATATTAACCTTATTATGTCTACCATTTGTTCAGGTGTAACGACTACCCTTAAAACCTAAGTCCGTTAAATTACATTAATTAAAACAGTGTAACAAATTATTTGCTCGAAAATTATTTATAGGGAGACCACCAAATGTATCCATTGCATGTACTATCTCATTAAAGTCCACCCCAATCAACCAAGGACCCTTATACTGATCAAAAATACACATAAGATTCTACCATAAGGTGAGCCTAGATGCTAAATCATTGCTTGCATAAATAGCACTAAATAAAAAAAAGTAAAGGGTAAAGGAAGAACCTGAACATGGCAGTTTATTTCTTGTGTAGAGGTGGCCACCTGTTCCACATGTAAAGTAGCAGCATTACATAGGATCACAATCCCACCTGAGTGTCCTATAACAGAAACTTCAATCATACCTGTGAACTCAAAATCGTCCTTCAAAATTTGGTGTGATTGGCGATGAGTTTCTAAAAGAACCACTAATGAGGGTCTATTATAATCAAATAAGGAACAAAAATTCCTTCTGAATTCCACTAATTGAGCCCCCCTACAGCTCCAGATTATGAAATTCATATAACTTAGATCTGATTCATGGGGACCATTATTGGACTCCCCTGGACGCAGCCTCAAAGTTGGGAGAAATAACATCGTATATTTCCCCACCGCTGGGTTTGTTGTTGGCTTTAAACGGAATGATATTGCAAATAGATTTTGCGGACACCTTATGAACATCTTTCTTTCGAATGCTTCCTTCTGGACAAAGACCTTTATTCCATCCAGACATGCATGGATTAGTCTTGTCTCTCTGTTGTAGACCATAGTTGCGTCTAAGTCTTCCTGAAAGTTCATATCCTGAACTTCTTGTTCTTTTAGATTGTGATGTTGTGGAGATGGGGGAGGAGGTGGTGGAGTTGGTGAGGGGGTGTGGCTGGCCTCAAAAGAGGTGTGTGGGGTTGATAATCCCAGTAGGGATGGATCTAAAGAGTGTTTGGAGTAGGAGGGGGATAAAATGGCATGTGTATTACATTAGGGTGGAGATTTGTATGATCCCAAACTGGAGTGGGTAAGGGCAGAGGTTGGTAAGGGGCAAGGTGGGGTGCCTGCATTATGAACTAGTGGTAACGAGCATAGAGGTCTGTCCCCAACTGCATCCCTTCTGACACTATTTGAGCTAAATCCATTGAATGATTGATTAGAATTGTCACTTTCTGTTGATTGACTTGCATGGTGAATGTCAGTGCATGATTGTGCAAGCCTTCCTCTAGACAAGATGCTAGGAGTGTTGGTGCATGTGATATTTGGGCCATGTAAATTATCTTATTTGGTCCCATTATCAGATGAGGTGGAGGGTGGGAGTGAGAGCTGGGATGGCGGCGAAGATGTTGAGTGTTCTGCCTGTTTGATGTTCCTGGGTGTCTGAGATGGTTGAGGAAGTTTAAGGGAAATATGTTCTTCTATAATGAGAGGTTCTGGGATTGAAATTGTTAAGAGATTATAGCCTATATTTGGTGTACTGAGAAAAGACGGAGCAATTTCAATGGCTGTGGGAGTCTGTTGAAAAGATTGACAAGGGGGTGGTGGATTGGACCGGGGGGGGGGGATTAGTGGAGGACTCATTATGGCCTATTTGCATGGCAATAGTGTCATGATATGATGGTGAGTTTCCAATATTCAAAGGAGGAGGTGGACTAGGGTTTGCTAGTGTTAGTGGAAGGTTATCTTGTGTAGGGGGAGACGGTGAGGTTGGGGATTGGGGCATGCTTTACATGTGGGAAGTGTTATCGTATATAATTTCATGGTTAGGAATAGGGTTTGGTTTTTGAGGAAGAGTAGGTTTTGAATTATTTTCTGATTGGACCGAATCTAGAGATATTTGAGTGTGTTTTGAGTGTTGGCCGTTAGTATCTAATTGAATTAACAAAGTGTTATCATTAGCCTGTGTGTCTTGGAATAGAGAACTATATTTATTAGTAGTTAAAACGGGGTCATGGGAGGGGATTAACTCAGAATCAGTAGTAGGAGCATTTACAAAATGATTTAGTATTAACTTAGTAAAAAGAAGATTATTAGGACTAATTACACCTTGCTTACCTTTTGGACCTACCACTCTTGGCACCACGGGTGGTGTTGCTGGCAATGGATCAACCATGTAATTAGGTCGTCTAATGATAGATTTTTTTGGAAATTGAACAAGTTTCCATGCTTCACCAGTGGAATTAGAGTTACTGTCATTCTTTAACTGTTCCTTATTGGAATTCTCCATGGATGGATCATCCTTCACAATGTATTTGCATGTCCTTTGATTATGACCCATGCGACCACACTTAATGCAAAGTAAATTTAACCCTTCATGTAGGATAATTTGCTTATGATGACCAATGTATAAGTGAGTCTTTAATGGTTGATCAAGTAGTACCTGTACACATAATCTAGCATATTGTCCTCCAGTAGTAGAAGAAGTACAAATGTCCATGGACAAGAATTTCCCGATTTTTTGACCTAACCTTTGCAGGATTTGATAATCGTAAAATTCTGTAGGTAATTCGGGCAAACATAACCATACAGCAGAGGATGTTTTTTGTCTCAAAAGCCTTAAACTTGGGTTCCCATTGACGAACGGAGAGAAAATAATTTAAAACAAACCAAGGGCTACCCTGTAAGGCATGAATTTTATTTTCCTCTTTTTAAAACTTTAGTAGGAAAAAATCTGACCCTAAGTCAATTAGAGGAAGATTGTCTGTAGGTTTCAATAATACATAAATTTTTTGTCGAAGCAATTGAAGCTCAACTTTACGCCCAAAAACCTTAATTATCACTGCACATCTCCATGGATGATACAGCCTATTTTTGTCCTCCACAGAAAAAGGAATAAAAATAGAAGGATCATTTGGAGCATTAACCTCATCTGTATGATCTACACTATCAGGGATTGGTTCGGGAAAAATATTCTATGTCGAAGGAAAGGTATTAGAGTTTAATGTTTGGAGATATGATTTGTGCAAGGGAGGGAAAGCAGTGATTGGGTCCTGCATGTCGATATTCATACTAGTAGTTATGTTAGGATTGTAATGGGGAGAAGTAGGTGATGATGAATGCAAAAGAGGATTTAGGTTATCCGGTGGTTTTGGTGGAATTGAGGTGGAGAAGGCGTACTGGTTTGAGGTGTTAATTGGGAGCATTTCTTCCACAACCCTCACTAAGTTTCTTCTCTAAATGCCTTCGGAGCTGATCAAAGGAACATTTTTTATTTGTAAAGAAGATCATCGAACCAGTAGGTTTGTCAATTTAGTTTAAAATAGGATTGGAATTGTACAGTACTCTTGGCTTCAAAGCCTTAAGCTTAGATCTAACTCATTATTATCCTCATAAACGAATTGATTCGTATCAAATCTATCACTAATAGGAAAATCTAACTCATTTATGTATGGCCTCGTGAACTCAAAGGGATTTTCATTAAGGTTTATAACTATTGGATTTGCACCTCCAACATGGTTCCTTCTTGTTAACTCAGGGGGGTTCACATTGCAATTTATAACAATTGGATTTGCACCTCGAACATGGTTCCTTCTTCTGAACTGAAACATTTGTTGTTGTTGGTTTAACGGGTTACTTCTGATTGAACTGGGACGATATGGTGGTTGAAACATAGCGCGTTCATTTGTCATGACTCATGTGTATCGCGTGGTTGAAAAGATCTATATGATGATACAAGAGGTTGCTATTAGCTTACAACTGTATATGCAGGAGACCAAGACAGGATCTATATGAAGTTTCAATCCATACCAATCTCACATGAACAACAGAACAAGAATACTTCAATATCAATAACTTTGGGAATTCACATAGCAGACTGCTATTAGCATATTTACTGCTGAAAGGAAGATCACAGATTTATATGTTGATATTTTCGGATTCATGTTATTCTTTTGTTTACGTTTAGGGATAAGCACCGAGCATGTATTTTTTTCTGAAGTAAAAAGATGTACCTTTCGCACCTTATTGCAAAACAAGTACGTGAAAATATTTTAATTTGGACAATTGTACTTGGAGTTTTACTGTCTCTTTTTCTTCTATATATGCTCCTTTTTGGTATTTTAAGAATTTCTTTTGTTAAGATAATGTGTAATATTGTATAGAAGAAAATCCAAACTTTAATTTTGACCCTTATATACTCTTCAAACATTTTCAAGCTTACAAACAAAACTTGATAATAACTTAGTTTTTTTCTTTTTTACACATTTATTTTCCTTTTATTCTTTTTTTTATTTAGTAACATGCTATTTTAGACACGCTCCGTTAACTTTTCTCTAAAGTCTAAGCATTTCGAGAAAAATGCTTTTTTCTTTTGTATTTATTTTGTGGGAGAGAGGAGATGTTGCTCTTTTAGGATGGAAGTATAAAGGATAGTTTATTATACCAAAATTACATTATAACAACAAATAATTGTTATTAATGGATTAATAGAAATTGATATTGCTGTGTTACTGTATATTAGTTGTTATTTGTAATTATGTAATTTTTCAAAGTCAATGTAGGAAAATGAAATTTGAACTAAGATTATCACAAAATTTTCATGTAAAAACTTATGATAAATCCTCCATCTTCCAAATTTTCTTATTTTAAAGGGGAAAAGCTCATGTCCTAAAAAAACTAGGCAATTTTCTTTTTTCAAGTCAAATAATTTTGTAAGTCCTTTGTATTTTTCACCCTTAATGTATGTTCTTTTTTATAATTTGCACTCTAACTTATAATTTTCAATGATTTGCCCCCTAGTCTCTTCATTTTTCTTTTTTTTTTATTGCAAAACAATAATTCCACTCTTTTTAAAAAATTTCATGAGGTAAAGATAGTAAAAATATTAATATACCAAGAGTATTTCTTGCTAAGGTTCTTATTTGATTGGAAAACAACGATCTATGATTGCTCAAACGAACATGAAAGTAGCAATTATGGTTTCCAATATACCAAAAAGATCCATTTCAATTGCTTTGCTATTTATACGATTTTCCCTTTCTCCTTATATCTATTTTGTTATTTTTGAACTTTCCCTTAATTAAAGAAGAAAAAAAGGCAAAACGAGAAAAACTTTGGCGATTCAAAGGAAAATAATTTTTGTAGTACTTCATTTCAAGGAAATTGAATTTACAAAGATGATGACATAAACGTTTCCGAATCTTTCTGATCATTTAAACGAAATAAATATTTAGGGACTATTAATTGCATCTTTCTTATATTTCCCTTAGAAAAAATTGAAAAAAGAATACTTGAAGAAATAAAAATATTAACGTGCAAATCATTATAAGAAATAGGGTCGGTTACAAATCACAAAATAAACACATTAGGGGTGCAAAATGCAAAGACCTCAGGTTTTTTCGTCAACATAAATAGTTAGGACCAAATAAGGTGCATGGATGCAGAGGCGGACCCAGGATTTAAAGATAGCGGGTGCACTGTAATAGTACCTTAACAGTGTTTGTAGGCAATAGGGTCACGACGGAAACAATTAGTCGATGGCTTTAGGCGGACTAATAACTAGTGGTTGCATGTAGGCTTTGAAAATTAAGGAAGAAATTTTAAGTGTGGAGAGAGATAATTGGAGAAGAAGCTTTTGACGTAGGGATTTAACTAAAAGTAAAAGGGGTGGTCCATTGGAAAAAACTAAATCAAATACACTAAGTAAAAGAAAAAAGGAATGGTGTAGTAGCTAAAAATATGGGCCTTTGGGCTGACCATATTTTCGTTAAAATATCATGGTATAGCCAGTTTTCACACTGGTCAATGAAAAATAGCCACTATTTTGCTGCAACAGGGACTGGTCCAGTATAATATACGGGAGTTCTGGTGCATTTGTGTATGAACTCCAGCATATTATGCTGGACCGATATACGTTGCTAACTCCTCTAAAATTTACGGGAGACTGGAGCACCAGTGCTCCAAACTCCAGTATATTATACTAGACAATTATACTTGCTGGAACTCCCGTAAAATTTACGGGAGTTCCAGCATAATTATGCTTAAACTCCCGTAAAATTTGCGGGAGTTCCAGCATAGTTATCCTGGAACACCCGTAAAATTTACGGGAGTTCAAGCATACTTATGCTGGAAATCCCGTAAAATTTGCGGGCGTATTTTTCCAGGTTTTGAACAGTGTTTTCGCTCAGATTTAAAGTGGCTAAATTTCGATGACTTTTGAAACTTGGCTATTTTTCAACGACCAGTGGTAGATCTGGCTATTTTTTAATTTCTTCCCTATTTTCCAACAAAAACATGGGCTATCATATTAAATTGTCCTACTGAAAAATAAAAGACGTGGGAAGCAGATAAGTAGCTACAGAGATTCGAACTCAAGTATTTGGCATGAAAGCAGCAGCACCTACCAGTGCACCCAAAGTGCTTTTGAGTTTGAGGAGTCAGAGAAAGATATATATCATAATTTGAAAGTATATACACATATATATCGATAGTTTCTTCTAAAGTTACCGAGTGCCGGTGACCTCTCCCCTCTCCACGTGGGTCCACCCCTGCATGGATGGATCGACTATAAGGTCAGTAGAGTAGTCGCTTAGGACCCATCTTTTTTAGGGTTTCGTATTTTGCTTAAAGATATATTGTATATGTGTTATTAAAAAATGTGTACATTTAAAAAGAATTTTTGAAGTAAAAGTACAATTTCATTCATGTGAGAATGATTGTAAATATTATTATTATTATTATTATTATTATTATTATATTTGTATTTGTATTTACCTTTTTCAGTCTCTCTTTTACTATTATTATTCCCAGTATTGAGAAGTCTCTCAATCAGTAACTTACCGTGGGTTATTTGTTGTCTTCTTTAAAGCATTACAACAAGCCATCATTATATCGAAGCAATGCAAAATACTCAATATTATTATAACTTATCAAATTGACTTACAAACTGCTTTATCATGATTTATTAGCTTTTGTTACTTTCATTTTCATCCTGCATTGGATTGATTGCCCTTATCTGACCTATTTTTTGCCATGCTTCTCTTGAGCTGAGGCTTTTTTGAAAATAACCTCTCTACCTTGGGAGCTGCGTACACTCTACCTCTCCAGACCCCACTTTATATGTTTTTACTAGGTATGTTGTTTTTGTATATTAACTAATCAAATTTTTAAGCCAGTATATTATTCTACTTTTATTTTATATTTTTTTCATTGAAATTTTATTTTTACTTAAGGCCTCTCACTTAAATTTGGCTTTTGGCCCCCAATCTTGTTGAGACGGCCCTGATAAGGTGTACTTAAATAAAATTAACACAAAATGTTCAAATTTGCTCCTAAAGTATTTGATTTGCCTTATATTGGTCCTCATGATTATATTATGTCCATTAAAGTTCCCACAATTATCTTTCGCCTCAAATATGCTCCTCCCATTAATAATTGTCTTGTTTAGCAATGACAATGGCCATTGTGAAGCCACGTAGATAAACAAAAAAAATCTATATTAACCCTTAAACTATCAAAGGTTTACATATATCATCTGTAATAATTTGAAGTATTCCTCTGAAGTTTGAACAACTAAAATATTAAAATATGCTCTTGAATAACTAAAAAGGTCAAATGTACCCATACATGGCTTCTACCTAATACGACCCTAAAACCGATCCAGTCGTAATAGAGCATACCGTAAAATTAGGCCAGCCGACACAAACCCAAATCTAACCAGAGTTCCGTAAAAGTCATTTTAAACCATTAATTAACAAAATATCTCATAATATAAGTTTAAATAACTAGTGCGAAAGAAAAATAACCCAAGCCCGACATTAGGGTGTCACCAGTCACGAGCAACTACAAAATCCTTCTAAGTACAAGAAAGTCAAACAAAGTCTGGAATACAATACTAATATATAAGATACTGAACATATGAGGGAGAAGAACAGGGTTGCGAACGTCATGCATCTATGTCATGACCCAAATTTTCCACCATCGGGAGTCGTGATGGCGCCTACTGTCGGAGCTAGGTAAGCCAAGCATTTAAAACCTTTTCGAATAACAACACAACAATAATGACAATAATAAACCTTTAAATAAAAGCGAAAGTCTTTCATAGCATAAATAACTAGAAATCAAAAATGCGGAAGCTTAACATTTCACTACCCAAGACAGGAGTCGCTATCTCACGGACTACTAATGAATGCTACAAACAAGTCTGAATAGAAAAAAAATACATCGTGTCTGTCTCGGTACAATGAAAACAAACAGAAAATATAGAAAGGAAATCCGGCCAGCGAACACCAGCTAGGCTACCTCGTAGTCCCTGGACTGAAGTCAGCTCCCACTCAACGTGCTACTGCTGTGGTCCAAAAGCTGCTCCGGTACCGTGATCTGTGAAAAAAATCACAGAAGTGTAGTATCAGTACAACCGACCCCATGTGCTGGTAAGTGCCTGGCCTAACCCCGGCGAAGTAGTGACGAGGCTAGACAGGACTACCAAATCAACCTGTGCAATTCAATATATACTTGTGCAATAAAGGAAAGAATACCAAAACTAAACAGTAAAAAGGGAGGGAAGCATGCTATAGGGGAGTACAATCCGAATATAAAAGTCATCAACTTAAATAAGAGACAGGGCACAACAATATTTAACAAAAACATGAAAATCCAACAGTTGCACGGTATCAACCTTCGTGCTTTTACTCTCATCCGCACCCAAAGCAATCAAATAAAATGTACGGCATCACCCTTCGTACTTTCCTCACATAACTCTCATTTCATGGCACGAAATGATCCTTCGTGCATAATATAATCAAATCGGAGCACAAAATGTCCTTTCGTACATAATACAATCAAAACATGGCACGGAATGACCCTTCGTGCATTATCACTCTTCCTCACCCAAACAGCAATCACAACCAAACGGGAGAGGGAATAATTAATAATAAGAAATGTCGCGGCAAGGGAAAAACACAATTACACAACCAAATCCCGGCAAGGGAGAAATAACAACAACTTTCACATCACGACAAGGGAGATAATCAATCTACTCAAACCATCCCGTCAAGGGATTAATCATATCTCTTTCCAATTCATTCATTTCTTACTCCATAGTATTTTTATCATGTGAGCCAACACTCCAAAAAATTCACAATTCATAATTAATCCTCAAACTCTTCACATTATATAGACAATCATTAATTAGATTGGAAGAGTGCCAAAGTATGCCAAAACAAGTACCAACAAAGACCCAAGGTCATGCTAGACACCTGGGTATAGATACTCATCACCATGCCTATACACCGTACTCGATCATTTAGCAATTAACAATTAATAACACTCTAATCCTACTCCCTCAAGACAAAGTTAGATCAAACACTTACCTCAAATGCTCCAAAAATTCTCTCAAGCCTCTAGTATAGCTTTACCCCTCGAATTCACCACAAAACCGCTCGAATCTAGTCACAAATTACTTGAATGTATCAACAAATACTAATTGAATCAACTTGAATGCATGAAAATGAATTTTCCAAAGTTTTACTCAAAAATTCCCAAAATGCCCCGAGGCCCACTTGTTCAAAACCCGAGGTTCGAACCAAAACTCGGTTACCCATTCCCCCACGAGTTCATATCTATGATTTGTTTTGAAATCGGACCTCAAATTGAGGTCCCAATCCCCAATTTTAAGAAAACGTAGGTTCTACCCAAAATCCCCATTTTCACCCATGAAAAACCTTGGTTTTAAAATGAAAACATGATAAATGATGTTAAATATTGAAGAAATTAAGTGAAAATCAACTTACAAATGGATTGGAGGAGGAAGGGTTCTTGAAAAATCGCCAATGGGTGTTTGGGTTTGAGAGATATGAAAAATGAGGCTTAAAAATCGTCTAAGTATGAAAATTGTAGGTTGCAGATATGGAAATTGCGAACCTGGGTTCACAATTGCGAACCTACTAGACTTGGAAAATGCAAGAAAAGAGTTCGCATTTGCGAACCCTACCCAGGTGCCCAGTCTTCGCATTTGCGGGATTATGTTCGCATTTGCGGAAAATACTTCGCTTTTGCAATCCCAGGCAGACCTGGCTAACTTCGCATTTGCGAGCTAGGCTTCGCAAATGCGAAGCCTGCAAGTCTGAAGCACCTGTTGCAAAATCTGCAGCCTAAAGTTTTAAGAAAAACAACTTGACACCTATCCAAAACTCACTCGAGCCCTCGGGGCTCCAAACCAAACATGCACACTACCTCAAACACATCCCACGGACTTACTCGCGCGATCAAATCGCCAAAATAACATCATATACATAGAATCAAGCCTCAAAACACATGATTTTCTTCTAAGTTTCATAAACTTTCAAATTTGGAACTTATAGTCCGAAACACGTCATACGACGTCCGTTTTCAACCAAACTTTACAGATAGCGCTTAACACATATTTAAGACTTGTACTGCGCATAGGAACAAAAATACAAGCCCGATACCATCACTTTTTGATCAAATTTCATTTTTATTTTCCTTAAACATTTTCAGAAAATAAATTCATGGAAAAATTCATTCCTCGGGCCTAGGACCTCGGAATTCGATTCCGGGCATACGCCCAAGTCCCATAGTTTTCTACGAACCCTCCGGGACCGTCAAGTTCTGCATCAAGATCGCTTTGAAAATATTAGCTAGGGCGTGTGGCTGATGCATTGGGAAAGCCCACCCTAGAATCATGGGTCCGAGTCCGTTTACCAAAAATGTTGACCGAAGTCAACTTTAACCATATTAATATCAAAAATCATTATTTTTCACATAGAATTCATATTTAAACCTTCCAGCTACACACCCAGACTGCGCACGCAAATCAAGGCAAATAAAAGTGATGTTTTCAAGTCCTTAGAAGCGCGGAACGAATGAGGAAACGGGTGATGACCCTTTGGATCGTCACATCCTCCACCTCTAAAACAACTGTTCATCCTCGAACGGACAAAAGAAAGAAGTACCTGAGTCAGGAAATAGATGAGGATAACGGCTGCACATATCAGACTCGGACTCCCAAGTCGATGCCTCAGGAGGCTGACCTCTCCACTGGACACGCACTGAAGGAAAACTCTTCGACCTCAACTGTCGAACCTGCCAATCTAGAATAGCTACCGGCTCCTCCTTGTAGGACAGATCCTTGTCCAACTGGACAGTGCTGAAATCTAATATGTGGGTAGGATCGCCGTGATACCTCCGAAGCATAGACACATAAAACACTGGATGCACGGCTGACAAGCTAGGTGGCAAGGCAAGTGTGTAATCCACCTTTCCCACACGGTCAAGAATCTAAAATGGGCCAATGAACCTAGGTCTAAGCTCGCCCTTCTTCCCAAATCTCTCCACGCCCTTCCTAGGTGACACTCGGAGCAAGACCCGCTCACCAACCATGAAAGCTACATCTCGAACCTTACGATCCGCATAACTCTTTTGCTGCGACTGAGCCGAACGAAGCCTGTCCTGAATGATCTTGACCTTATCCAAGGCCTCCTGAACTAAATATGTACCCAATAACCGAGCCTCTCCCGGCTCAAACCATCCGACTAGAGACCGACATCGCCTACAATACAGTGCCTCGTATGGAGCCATCTGAATGCTGGACTGGTAGCTGTTGTTGTAGGCGAACTCTGCTAAAGGCTAGAACTGGTCCCACGAGCCTCCAAAATCAATGACACAGGCTCGGAGCATATCCTCCAATATCTGAATAGTCTTCTCGGACTGACCGTCCGTCTGAGGATGGAACGCTGTGCTCAACTAAACCTGGGTGCCCAACTCCTGCTGAACTGCCCTCTAAAAGCACGAGTTAAACTGCATACCCCGATCCGAAATGATAGATGTCGGCACCCCATGAAGGCGAACAACCTCTCGGATGTAGATCTCAACTAACCTTTCTGATGAATAGGTGGCTGCAACAGGGATAAAATGCGCTGACTTGGTCAGCCTATCAACAATGACCCAAATAGCATCAAACTTCTTCCGAGTCATCGGAAGTCCAGTAATGAAATCCATGGTAATCCTCTACCACTTCCACTCGGGAAGCTCAATCCTCTGAAACAACCCACCAGGCCTCTGATGCTCATACTTGACCTGCTGACAGTTCAAACACCGAGCCACATATACAACAATATCTTTCTTCATCCTACGCCACCAATAATGCTGCCGCAAGTCCTGATACATCTTTGCGGCGCCCAGGAGAATAAAATACCGTGAACTATGCACCTCCGCTAAGATCAACTCTCGAATCCCATCGACATTGGGCACACAAACTCACCCCTGCAACCTCAAAACACCATATTCATCTCACTTCACCCTTGTGGCTTCTCCACGCTGCACCGTGTCTCTCAGGACACATAAATGGGGATCATCAAGCTGCCGATCACGAATACGCTCCAATAATGAAGAACGAGCGACCGTGAAAGATAACACTCTGCTAGGCTCAGAAATGTCCAACCTCACCAGCCGATTGGACAAAGCCTGAATATCCAAGAAAAGCGGTCTCTGGCTGGCCGGAACATAAGCAAGACTACCCATGCTGGCGGACTTCCTACTCAATGCATCGGCCACCATATTGGCTCTCCCTGGGTGGTACAAAATAGTAAGATCATAATCTTTAAACAATTCCAACCACTTCCTCTGCCTCAAATTCAACTCCTTTTGCTTGAACAAGTATTGCATACTCTTGTGATCATTGTACACCTCACACGTCACACCATATAAGTAGTACCTCCAAATTTTCAAGGCATGAACAATGGATGCCAACTCTAAATCATGGACCGGATAATTCTTCTTATGGGTATTCAATTTCCTCGAAGCATAAGCTATGACTCTGCCGTCCTGCATCAATACTGCACCAAGCCCAATACGGGAAGTATCACAATAAACTGTATAAGGCCCTGAACGTGTGGGCAAGACCAACATCGGTGCCGTAGTCAGAGTTGTCTGGAGCTTCTGAAAGCTCTCCTCACACTCGTCTGACCACCTGAACTGGGCACCCTTCTGGGTCAATCTGGTCATCGGGGCTGCTATAGATGAAAACCCCTTCACGAACCGACGATAATAACCTGCTAGCCCCAAGAAACTCCGAATCTCAGTCGCTGAAGCTGGTCGAGGCCAATTCTTGACTGCCTCAATCTTTTTTGGATCCACCTAAATACCCTCTGCTAATACAACATGACCCAAAAATGCAACCGAACTCAACCAGAACTCGCACATTGAGAACTTAACATACAACTGACTATCCTTCAGAGTCTGAAGAACCACTCTAAGGTGTTGCTCATGCTCCTCCTGGCTGTAGGAGTACACTAGAATATAATCAATAAAGACTATCACGAACAAGTCTAGATAAGGCCTGAACACTCGGTTCATCAACTCCATAAATGTTGCTGGGGCATTGGTCAACCTGAATGACATGACCAAAAACTCGTAATGCCCATACCGAGTGAGAAATGCGGTCTTAGGGACATCAGACGCCCTGATCCTCAGCTGATGGTAGCCAGATCTCAAGTCTATCTTTAAGAACACCTTTGCACCCTGAAGCTGGTCAAATAAATCATCAATCCTCGGCAGTGGATACTTGTTCTTTATCGTCACCTTGTTCAATCGCCGGTAATCAATGCACATCCTCATCAACCCATCCTTTTTCTTCACAAATAACACTGGCGCACCCCAAAGAGAAACACTAGGCCTGATAAAACCCTTCTCTAGCCAATCCTGCAGCTGGCATTTTAACTCCTTCAACTCTGGCGGGGCCATGCGATACGTCCGAATAGAAATAGGCTGCGTGCCTGGGGCCGGATCAATACAGAAATCAATATCCCTGTCGGGCGGCATATCCGGCAAGTCTAAAGGGAAAACCTCTAGGAACTCCCGAACAATAGTAACGGAGTCAATAGAAGGAACCTCTGCACTGAAATCGCGAACATATGCCAAATAAGCTAAACACCCCTTCTCGACCATGCGTCGAGCCTTTACATATGAAATAACACTACGGGTGGCATGACCTGGGGTCCCTTTCAACTCTAATCAGGGCAAATATGGCAAGGCCAAGGTCACGTTCTTGGCGTGACAATCCAAGATAGCATGATATGGGGACAACCAATCCATCCCCAATATAACATCAAAATTCACCATGTCTAAAAGCAATAAATCAACACGAGTCTCAAGACCCTCAAATACTACCACACAGGAACGATGAACTCAGTCAACCACTATAGAATCACCCACTGGTGTAGATACATAAACAGGGACACCCAAAGCGTCACTAGGCGTAGCCAATTAGGGTGCAAAATAAGACGACACATATGAATACGTAGAACCAGGGTCAAATAGCACTGAAGCATCCCTATCACATACCAGAATAGTACCTGTAATTACAACATATGAAGACTTAGCCTCTGGCCTGGCTGGAAAATCATAACACTAGGGCTAGGCCCCACTTCCCTGAACCATGTCCTTGGGATGATCGGCTACTGGCTGAGCCCTACCTCTGCCGCTCTGAGCTCCACATCTACGGTCTCTACCTCCACCTCTATGATCCCTACCCCTGCCTCTAGCTAGCTGGGCGAGCTGTGGATCACCTGATGCCTGAATCATGGGGCGAGGACCCTGTTGCTGAGAGCTGCCCGAGGCTCGAGGGCAAAACCTGACAATGTGACCGGGGTCACCACAACCATAACAAGATATCGGCTGTTGCTACTGCTGGCCCTGTCGACCTGAATGTCCTCCCCTGAAGCTCTGAAGTGGGGGTGCACTGATAGGCTGCTGATCTGAATAATGCTGCTGAGAACCACTACCACCTGTAGTACCATGAGAAACCTGGAGCGCTGACTGAAAGGGTCTCGGTGAATGACCTCTAAAGTACGAATCCATACCTCCAGACGAGGTACCACTTAACTTACCAGAATGACGAGGCCTCTTATCCGACATTTCACCACCTCCCCGTGTGAGGGCCATCTCAACCCTACGGGCCGCATTGGCCGCCCCCTTAAAGGAAATATCACTACTAGCTCCCATAGCCATCTAGAGGCAGATTGGCTGAATCAATCTATCAATACACCTCCGAACCCTCTCCCTCTCTGTGGAGAGTATCACAATAGCATGGCATGCCAAATCAATAAACCAAGTCTCATACTGTGTAACTGTCATGGAGCCCTACTAGAGGTGCTCAAACTGCCTGCGAAGTGCCTCCTGCTGAGTGACTGGGAGAAACTTCTCCAAAAACAACTCTGCGAACTGATCCCATGTCAAAGCTGGAGACCCTACCGGTCTAGATAGGCAATAATCCCTCCACCAAGTCTTGGCGGATCCTGCAAGCCGGTAGGTGGCAAAATCGACCCCATTGGTCTCCACTATACCCATGGTCCTAAGGATCTCATGATAGCTGAATAAGAAATCATGTGGATCCTATGATGAAGCACCGCTGAAAGTGGTGGTGAAGAGCTTGGAAAACCGATTAAGACTCCACAAAGCATCCGATGACATAGCCGCTCCATCATTGGCCTGGTCCGTAAAACCTGGCTGAGCTGCCACAGCTGGCTGAACCACTGGGAGATGAGTCTGGGGAGCTACCTGCTCTGGAGTACGTGTAGAAGGAGTCTGAACCCCTCCTCCAGCCTGAGAAGTGGCTGGTGCTACTGGCAGCAAACTCGCTCTAGTGACACTCTCCATAAAGCCTGCCAATCTAACTAGAGCGTCCTGAAGATCCGGGGTGACCATGACCCCTCCTGGGACCTGAGCTAGGCCCACCGGAGCTGCTGGGGCTGGAACCTCTTCATCATAGTCAATATGAGACTCCACCTCTGGGATTGCTACCCGGGGCTGAGCTCTGCCCCTGCCTCGACCTCTGGCATGGCCTCGGCCTCTGCCCCTCGCAGGAGCTGCTGCTGGGGTCTCGGGGTGCTGCGCGGTAAAAGAGGAAGCACGTGTTCTCGCCATCTACGAAAGAACAGAGTAGAAAGGCAATCAGTATTTGAGAAACAGAATCGCACGGCAAGAAAGAACAAAAGTGAAACTTTTCCTAACTCCGTAGCCTATAGGGTATAAATACAGACGTCTCCGTACCGATCTCTCAGACTCTACCAAGTTTTTCCGTGAGTAGCGAGACCTACGTAACCTAGAGCTCTGATACCAACTTGTCACGACCCGGATTTACCACTATTGGGAGTCGTGATGGCGCCTACTGTCGGAGCTAGGCAAGCCAAGCATTTAAAACTTTTTCGGATAACAACACAACAATAATGAAAATAATAAACCGTTAAATAAAAGCGGAAGTATTTCATAGCATAAATAACTAGAAACTAAAAATGCGGAAGCTTAACATTTCACTACCCAAGACTGGAGTCCCTATCTCACGGACTACTAATGAATGCTACAAACAAGTCTGAATAGAAAAAAATACATCGTGTCTGTCTCGGTACAATCAAAACAAACTGAAAATATGGAAAGGGACTCCGTCCTGCGAACGCCAGCTAGGCTACCTCATAGTCCCTGGACTGAAGTCAGCTCCCACTCAACGTGCTACTGTTGTGGTCCAAAAGCTGCTCTGATACCGTGATTTGTGCAAAAAGCACAGAAGTGTAGCATCAGCACAACCGACCCTATGTGATGGTAAGTGCCTGGCCTAACCCCGGTGAAGTAGTGACGAGGCTAGACAGCACTACCAAATCAACCTGTACAGTTCAATATATACTTGTGCAATAAAGGAAAGAATACCAAAACTAAACAGTAAAAAGGAAGGAAGCATTCTATAGGGGACTACAATCCGAATATAAAAGTCATCAACTTAAATAAGAGACAGGGCACAACAATATTTAACAAAAACAAGAAAATCCAACAGTTGCACGGCATCAACCTTCGTGCTTTTACTCTCATCCTTACCCAAAGCAACCAAATAAAATGCACGACATCACCCTTCGTGCTTTTCTCACATAACTCTCATTTTATGGCACAGAATGATCCTTCGTGCAAATATAATCAAATCGGAGCATAGAATGTCCCTTCGTGCATAATATAATCAAAACATGGCACGGAATGACCCTTCGTGCAAATATAATCAAAACATGGCACGGAATGACCCTTCGTGCAAATATAATCAAAACATGGCACGGAGTGACCCTTCGTGGATTATCACTCTTCCTCACCCAAACAGTAATCACAACAAAACGGGCGAGGGAATAATCAATAATAAGAAATGTCCCAGCAAGGGAAAAACACAATTACACAACCAAATCCTGGCAATGGAGCAATAACAACAACTTTCACATCCCGACAAGAGAGATAATCAATCTACTCAAACCATCCCGGCAAGGGATTAATCACATCACTTTCCAATTCTTTCATTTCTTAATCGATAGTATTTTTATCGTGTGAGCCAATGCTCCAAAAAATTCACAATTCATAATTAATCCTCAAACTCTTCACATTATATAGACAATCATTAATTAGATTGGAAGAGTCCCAAAGTATGCCAAAACAAGTACCAACAAAGACCCAAGGTCATGCTAGACACCTGGGTATAGATACTCATCACCATGCCTATACACCGTACTCGATCATTTAGCAATTAAAAATTAATAACACTCTAATCCTATTCCTTGAAGCGAAAGTTAGATCAAACACTTACTTGAAATGCTCCAAAAACCCACTCAAGCCTCTAGTATAGCTTTACCCCTCAAATTTACCACAAAACCGCTCGAATCTAGTCACAAATTACTTGAATGTATCAACAAATGCTAATTGAATCAACTTGAATGCATGAAAATGAATTTCCCAAAGTTTTACTCAAAAATTCCCAAAATGACCTCGGGCCCACGTGAACCAAAACCCGGCTACCAATTCCCCCACGAGTTCATATCTATGATTTGTTTTGAAATCGGACTTCAAATTGAGGTCCAAATCCCCTATTTTAAGAAAACCTAGGTTCTACCCAAAATCCCCATTTTCACCCATGAAAAACCTTGGTTTTAAGATGAAAACATGAAAAATGATGTTAAAGATTAAAGAAATTAAGTGAAAATCAACTTACAAATGGATTGGAGGAGGAAGGGTTCTTGAAAAATTGCCAATGGGTGTTTGGGTTTGAGAGATACGAAAAATGAGGCTTAAAAATCGTCTAAGTATGAAAATTGCAGATTGCAGATATGGGAATTGTGAACCCACTAGACTTGGCAAATGTGAGAAAAGAGTTTGCATTTGTGAACCCTGCCCAGGTGCCCAGTCTTCGCATTTGCAGGATTTTGTTCGCATTTGCGGAAAATACTTCGTTTTTGCGATCCCAGGCGGACCTGGCTAACTTCGCATTTGCGAAACATACTTTGCATTTGCGAGCCATGTTTCGCAAATGCGAAGCCTGCAGGTCTGAAGCACCTGTTTCAAAATCTGCAGCCCAAAGTTTTAAGAAAAACAACTCAACACCTATCCAAAACTCACCCGGCACACAACCTCAAAAACATACCACAGACTTACTCGCGCGATCAAATCGCCAAAATAACATCATATACATAGAATCAAGCCTCAAAACACATGATTTTATTCTAAGTTTCATAAACTTTCAAATTTGGAACTTATTGTCCGAAACACGTCATACGACGTCCGTTTTCAACCAAACTTTACAGATAGCGCTTAACACATATTTAAGACTTGTACCGAGCATCGAAACCAAAATACAATCCCGATACCATCACTTTTTGATCAAATTTCATTTTCATTTTCCTTAAACATTTTCAGAAAACAATTTCATGGAAAATTCATTCTTCGGCCCTGGGACCTCGGAATTCGATTCCGGGCATACGCCCAAGTCCCATAGTTTTCTACGGACCCCCCGGGACCGTCAAATCATGGGTCCGAGTCCGGGTCCGTTTACCAAAAATGTTGACCGAAGTCAACTTTAACCATATTAATATCAAAATTCATCATTTTTCACATAGAATTCATATTTAAGCCTTCCGCTTATACGCCCGGACGACACACGCAAATCGAGGAAAATAAAAGTAAGGTTTTCAAGACCTCGAAAGCGCAGAACGAATGAGGAAACGGGTGATGACCCTTTGGGTCGTCACAATCTACCTTGTCGTCTCCAAGACCCGCTGAGATAAACGAGCAACACTCGCTATCAAGACCCGCAACTCCTGGATCTGCTCACAAGATGCAGGGAGAAATGTGAGTGCGCCAACTCAGTAAGTAATAAAAGTAAAAGCAGCTGAACAGTAAGAAAACAGTAATTCTATGTCATAACACTACAGCAAAACAATATAGAAATCCATTAACTTGTAAAAATAAGTCAGTTTCAGAAAACATTTTTCTTTTAAAAACATCTTTCAATAGTTTAAAAAAGTGGTGAAATAGTGATGTAAAAATAATAAGAACGTAAACACCCCCTCCGGCAAGACATGTACCATAAACCTCCCTCCCCCCTGGCCCAAATATCAACAAAACCAGCACCTCAGGCTACCTCACAATCACTCATAATCAGCCCCTCGGGCAACTTCACATCACACACACTGGTACCTCCGCCTACTAGGGGTGTTCAGACTCCGGAGGGGCTCCTATAACCCAAGCGCTATCACAAGACATCTTGTGGCATAATAAATCAAGCCATCAGCCTCTCATATATCACAATCAGTACAACATATTGCGGCACCCAGCCCGATCCCATGATATCCTCACAACACAGGCCCTCGGTTTCACTTAGTCAGAAATCTCTCAAGCCACACAGACTAATAGTAAAACAGGGTGCTCGGCCCAAAAATATCATTTATAGTATCAAAACGAAGTAAATGAGACTAAGTTATGAAATCAATAAAACACATCATGACTGAGTACAATTATTAAATCAAACAGTGAGGAATATCAGTAAAGAGAACCCCAAAGGGTACAAACAGTTGGCACGAGGCCAAAACATAGTAATACTTTCTAAAACACAATAGTATCAAGTATTTTTAAATCAAATGCACAATTTAATAGTCGTATGGGACGGACCAAGTCACAATTCCCAACGGTGCACGACCCCACGCTCGTCATCCAGTGTGTTCGTCACCTCAAAGTAGTGAAACAATGTGAAATCTGGGGTTTCATACCCTTAGGACAACATTTACAATCATTACTTACCTCAATCAAGTCCAAACTCTAGCCCGTGATGCCTTTGCCTTTCGATTCGGCTTTAGAATTCTCCAAATCTAACAAAAATCAGTATGATACAATTAATACGCGCTAAAGGAACAAAGCCCAAGCGAAAATAATCAAATAACTCAAAAATCCCGAAATTAGCCAAACCCGACCCCCGGACCCACGTCTTGAAATTCGATAAAAATTACATCACTATAATTCTTATCCTCCCACGAGTCTATACATATCAAGAACGTCAAAATCGGATCACAAATGGCCCCTTAAATCCCCAATGCAAACTCTATAATTTTTAACCCTTAAATTCCAATAATTTCATGTCTAATCAGTTAGAAATCACCATAGAATCGAGTATTGAGTTCAAAGATCTTACCTCCAAGCGTTACTCCTTGAGTCCCTCTTTAAATACTCTCAAAAAGCTCCAAGCCCGTGTTAAAACGGTGAAACAACACTGAAAATTTCGAAGGGAAGCTTATATAGTTTCTGCCCAGGCATTTCCGCACCTACGGCCTAAATCTCGCTTCTGCGGACCGCACATGCGGTCATCCTAAACGCATCTGCAATTTTTAATTAATTCTCAAACACCGCACCTGCGACACAGGTCTCGCACCTGCGGCTTGCAGATGTGGTCCAAACCTCCGCTCTTACCGTCCTTGCCACTTTTGCGGCAGTCATCACGTGCTTGCGATCATCGCACCTGCGGTCCCTAATCCGTAGGTGCGGAAACAACAAAAGCAAAAAATTTTGCAGTTCTGCTCAAATTCTAACTCTTCCGCCAACCATCCAAATCAATAACGAGGCCGTTGAGACCTCAAGCAAACAT
This sequence comes from Nicotiana glauca, assembly GCA_026770625.1. Taxonomy (NCBI): domain Eukaryota; kingdom Viridiplantae; phylum Streptophyta; class Magnoliopsida; order Solanales; family Solanaceae; genus Nicotiana; species Nicotiana glauca. The sequence goes on from MU742821.1 coordinate 61,159, forward strand.
GCAAACAAGTCACACATCATCATTCAAAATCATTCCAACCCTCGAAATACTCAAAACAACGTCGAAACACCAAATCACCCTCGGATTCAAGCCTAAGGATTTTCCAAAATTTCGAATTCCGCAACCGATCACAACTATCAAACCTCATCCGAATGACCTGAAATTTTGTACACATGTCACAAATGAGACAACGGACCTACTCCAATTTCCAGAATTCCATTCCAAACCCGATATCAAAATTTTCACTACCAATCGAAAAATGCCAAAATTTCAATTTCGCCAATTCAAGCCTAATCTACCAGGGACCTCCAAAATATATTCTGATCATGCTCCTAAGTTCCAAATCACCTAACGAAGCTATCTAAACCATAAAACCCAAATTCCGAGACCATTTACCCATAAGTCAACTTCTGGTTGACTTTTCCAACTAAAGTTTCCAAATAAGAGACTAAGTGTCTCGTTTCACGCCATGACCACTCCAAACACAGAACAACCAACACAATATGACGAAATACAATTAAAAAACACATAAAGAAGCAGAAATAGGGAGAACGAGGCGTTAACTCATGAAATGACCGGTCGGGTCATTACATACTTCCTATCTTAAGCAAACGTTCATCCTCGAACGAGTCAAGAAATATACCTGAAGCCTCAAATAGGTGAGGATATCTGCTCCGCATCTCCCGCTCGGTCTCCCAGGTAGTCTCCTTTACAGGCCGACCTCTCCACTACACTTCCGCTGAAGCTATATCCTTTGATGTCAACCTTCAGACTTGCCGCTCCAAAATAGCCACTGGCTCCACATAATAAGTCAAATCACTATCTAACTGAACCGTGCTAAAATCCAAAACATGAGACGTATCGCCTATATACTTTCGGAGCATAGAAACATGAAATACCGGGTGCACACTCGATAATCTAGGTGGAAAAGCCAGCTCATAAGCCACCTCCCCAATTCGCTGAAGCACCTCAAAAGGTCTAATGAACCAAGGACTCAATTTAAGCTTCTTCCCAAATCTCATAACACCCTTCATGGGTGAAACATTCAATAGAACCTTCTCGCTAACCATGTAAGCCACATCACGGACCTTCCTATCAGCGTAACTCTTCTATTTCGATTGCGTTGTATGAAGTTACTCCTGAATCACTTTCACCTTGTCCAAGGCATCGTGCACCAAGTCTGTACCCAAAAGCCTAGCCTCACCCGGCTCGAACCGACCAACTTGAGATCTACATCGTCTCCCATATAAAGCCTCATATGGAGCCATCTGAATACTCGGCTGATAACTGTTGTTGTAAGCAATCTCCGTCAGGGGTAGAAACTGATTCCATGACCCTCCAAAATCAATGATACATGAGTGCAACATGTCCTCTAATATCTAAATAGTGCTCTCGGACTGCCCGTCCATCTGAGGGTGAAAAGTTGCGCTTAGCTCAACCTGAGTACCCAACTCCTACTGCACGGCTCTCCAAAACTGCTAAGTGAACTTAGTACCTCTATCTTAAATGATGGAAACTAGGACACCATACAAGCAAACAATCTCCCGGATATAAATATCTACTAACCGCTCTGAAGAATAAGTAGTACACACAGGAATGAAGTGCGCAGACTTGGTCAGCCGATCCACAATCACCCAAATAGCATCGAACTTCTTCAATATCCGTGGAAGCCCAACGACAAAATCCATGGTAATCCGCTTCCGCTTCCACTCTGGAATATCTAACCACTGAAGCAAGACACCCGGTCTCCGATGCATATATTTCACCTGCTGACAATTGAGACACCAAGATACAAATCTCACAATATCCTTCTTCATCCTTATCCACGAATAATGTTGTTTCAAATCCTGATACATCTTTGCGGAACCTGGATGGATGGAATACAACGAGCTATGGACCTCCTCTAGAATGAACTCCTGAAGCCCATATACATTGGCCATATATATCCGGTCATGCATCCTTAATACCCCATCATCACCAATCGCCACATCTCTGGCATCATCGTGTTGAACTCTGTCCTTAATGACAAGCAAATGAGGATCATCCTGCTGGTGCTCTCTAATGCGATCAAATAAGGAAGACCGATAAACCACACAAGCTAAGACCCGACTAGGCTCCAAAATATCTAACCTCACAAACCGATTGGCCAAGGCCTAAACATCCACTGCAAGAGGTCTCTCCCCAATAGGAATATATGTCAAACTGCCCATACTCACCGCCTTCCTACTCAAAGAATCGGCACTATATTGGCTTCCCCGGATTGTACAAGATAGTGATATCATAGTCATTTAGCAGCTCCAACCATCTCTGGTACCTCAAATTGAGATCATTCTGCTTGAACAAGTGCTGGAGGCTACGATGATCAGTAAACACCTTACACGACACACATACAGATAATGCCTCCAAATCTTTAACGCGTGAACAATGGCATCAAACTATAAATCATGAACAGGGTAGTTCTTCTCATGGGGCTTCAACTGACGAGAAGCATAAGCGATCACTCTAGCCTCCTACATCAAAACACACTCAATACCAACTCTTGAAGCATCACAAAGCAAGGTATCTGAACCTGAAGTTGATGGAAAAAATAACACTGAAAATGTGGTCAAGGCAGTATTGAGATTCTGAAAACTCACCTCACACTCACCCGATCACAGGAAAGGTGTACCCTTTTGAGTCAATTTGGTCAAGAGTCATGCTATATATGAAAAACCTTGAATAAACCGACGGTAATTGCCCGCCAAACCAAGAAAGTTGTGAATCTCTATGGCTGAGGACAGCCTGGGCCAACTCTAAACTGCCTCTATCTTCTTTGGATCAACCTGAACACCCTCACTGGACACTTTGTGCCCTAAGAAAGCCACTGAACTTAGCCAAAACTCTCACTTGGATAACTTTGCATAAAGCTTCTCCTCCCTCAACCATTGCAATACCACCCTCCTAACTATATGAATACACCCGATTATCATCAATGAATACAATGACAAACGAGTCAAGAAAAGGCCGAAACACGTTGTTCATCAAAGGCATGAACATTTCTGGGGTATTGGTCAGCCCAAAAAACATCACAAGGAACTCATAATGACCATATCGGGTCCTGAAAGCTGTATTAAGAGTATCCGAGTCCCTGATCTTCAATTGGTGATACCCTAAACAAAGATCAATCTTGGAAAACACCTTTCCTCCCTGAAGCTGGTCGAATAAATCATCAATAGAATAAATCATCAATACGAGGCAAAGGATATTTGTTCTTAATTGTGTCCTTGTTCAACTGCTTGTAATTAATGCACATCCTCATAGTGATATCCTTCTTCTTCACAAATTGAACTGGTGCAACCCAAGGTGAGACACTAGGCCAAATAAATCCCTTATCAAGGAGTTCCTAAAGTTGTTCCTTCAATTCCTTCAACTTTGCTATTTCCATATAATTTGGTGGAATAAAAATGGGTTGAGTGCCTGGCACCAAATCAATACCAAAGTCAATATCCCTGTCCGTTGGCATGCCCTATAGGTTCTGCTGGAGACACATCCGGAAAGTCCCTAACTACCGAGACTGAATGAATACTAGGAGTCTCTACACTGACATTCCTCACGAAGTCTAAGTAAGAAAGACAACATTTCCCAACTATTCGATGGGCCTTCAAAAATGATATCACTCTATTGGGGACAAAATCAATCAAACCTCGCCACTCAATCCGTGGCACACATGGCATAGCTTAATTCAATGTCTTAGCATGATAATCCAAAATAGTGTGACACGGAGATAACCAGTCCATGCCCAATATCAAATCAAAATCAACCATACAAAGAAATAAAAGGTCCACTCGGGTCTCCAAACCTCCAATACTTACCACACACGACCGATATACACGATCAACAACAATAGTGTCGCCCATAGAAGTATATACACAAACGGATGAAACAAGAGACTCATGGGGTGTATCCAAATAGTAAGCAAAATATTATGACACATATGAAAATATGGAACCGGGATCAAATAACATAGAGGCATCTCTGTGGCAAACTGAGTCAAAACTTGTAATCACAGCATTTGAAGCAATAGCATCAGGTCTGGCTGGGAGTGCATAGAAATGGGCCTGACCACCATATGATCGACCTTCCCCCCTGGGGCAACCTCTAGCTGACTGTCCTCTACCCTTAGGTAGCTTGGTGGGTGGTGAAATAACCGGTGTCAAAGTCGATGACTGACTCCTCTACTGAGATGAACCCCCAAGACTATGTGGACACTGTCTCCACATATTCCCCAACTCTCCACCCTCATAACAACTCCTTAGTGATGGAGACGGGGACTAAAGGGAACCCCTAGTACCGGGATGACTAGAAAAAGAACCTGGCATAGAAGAGCCCTGAACTGATGGAGCACGGGACGAACTCTGGGCTAGAAGGGCACTAAGTGAGAAATGGTCCTGATGAGAACTGTAAGAACCATGGCTCGATAATGCTTCATGATAAAATGAGTGAGCTGACTGAGCATGCCTAAATGGACGACCTCTACTATCTTGAAACGGAACCCCATGCGGAGTACCACTGAATCCATCCTGAATGCGAGGCCTCCTAGACTCCCTCTCAAACCACTCTAGACAATGAACCATCTCAATCTATCGAGCTATGTCAACAACTTCATCAAAGGTAGCACCAAATACTCTCTTAGTTCATAAGCAACCGAAGCTGAAAATCGAGGCCATCTATAAACCTCTTGATCCTCTCTCGGTCTGCGGGAACCAACCAGACCACATGACGTGCGAACTTAGAGAATCGCATCTCATACTATGTGATAAATCTATCCCGTTGATGAAGCTACTCGAACTGCCTATGCATCTCCTCTCGGCGAGACTCATGTACAAACTTCTCTAGGAAGAGAACGGAGAATTGCTTCCAAGAAAGGGGCGCTGCATCAACCAGCCTACTCCTCTCTTAATCCTCCTACCATCTAAGTGAAGCCGTAGAGAACTGGAAAGTAGTGAACGAGACCCGACTGGTCTCCAAAATACTTACAATCTGAAGCATCCTCTAACACTTATCCAAGAAACCCTGAGCATTCTCATCCTCAACACCACTAAATGACGGAGGCTGAAGTATACCAAACCTCTCCAATCTTTACTGCTCGTCCTCTGGCATAACATGAGCTACATAGTGCAGAGAAGTTGCAACCGGTTGGGCTGGAGGTGTCCCTAGTGTATGAAGTCCTTGCATGACCTGCTCAGGTGTGCGAGCGTATGGAGTCTGGGTGCCTCCCCTGGCCTGAGAAGAAGCTGCAGTCGCAGTAACTAAGAACGCTTGAGCCAGGCCAGTGCACGCTAATAGAATCTAGGCCAAGGCCTCATGAAGGCCTGGGATAGCAATAGGCACAACTAGTGCCTGAGTTGGTACTGCTGGAGCATCCGCAACTAGGACCTGGTCTTGAAGTGGGGCAACTGGTGGATCTGAAAGTGCTACCCTAACTGTTGTTCGGGATACACCCCCGCCCCCACCACGGCCTCGACCGCGTCTTCGGCCTCTAGTGGCACCAATTGGTGGTACCGGTTGTCACACCTCCTCTTTACCTAGAACCGCCAGGGCATAAAGGATTTTTTCAAATTAAAGGACAATCTAGACGGGATTTGTTTATTAAGATTCAGAGTCGCCACTTGGGAGATTAATGGTGTCCCAAGTCACCGGTTGAATCCCGAATCGAGGAAATTATTGACTCTGTTTAATAGTCCGCGATCCAGAAATCCTAGTAAGGAATTTTATTAACCTGGGAGAATATGTTAGGCATTCCCAGGTTTCGTGGTTCTAGCACAGTCGCTCAACTAACATATTTGGCTTATTCATTTAATTTAAGTACATGTTTTTACCTATTGTGACGGCCCAACCCGTTGTCTCATATTTTACTGCTCCGTTTCCCCCTATTTTATGCTTCTTCATGTTTTGTTATCGGTATGTGGTGTGTCAGAGTTGATTTGAATTGGTTTTGATAAGAAATGAGACACTTAGTCTCTTTAAGGAAGGCTTAAGTTGGAAAAATCAACCGGATATTGACTTATTAGTTATATTGCTCGGATGTGATTTTCGGTGTTTTGGTTATCTTCGGGGGATGATTTGTGACTTAGGAGCGCGGTCGGAAGTGAATTTGGAGGTCCGGTGCAGAATTAGACTTGAATTGACGAAGTTAGTATTTTGGCGAATTTCAGTTGATAGGTGAGATTTTGATCCTAGGGTCAGAATGGAATTCTGAGAGTTTCTGTAGCTTCAGTGATTCTGGATATGTGTGAAAAATTTCAGATCATTCGAAGGTGTCTTGGTCAGGTTTTTGATCGAATGTGCATATCGGAAGTTTTGAAGAAACTTAAGCTTGAATACGTTGTGATTTAATGATTTTTAGCATTTTTTGATGTGTTTTGAGGATTGGAACAAGTTTGAATGGGGTTTTAGGATGTGTTGGTGTTTTTGGTTGAGGTCCCGGGGGCCTCGGGGTGAGTTCGGTTGGTTAAACGGGGAGTTTTTGAAGTTTGTTGCAGGTTCATATTGTTGGTATCAGGTATTTTTGCTTTTTCGGAAATGGGCCGCATAAGAGGTTCCGCATAAGTGAGTTATAGGTCGCAAAAGTTGTCTGGGGCTGAGTTGGGAAGTTCTGCAGAAGCGAAAATGGTTTCGCTTAAGCGAGTCCGCAGAAGCGGACGCAAGGTCGCAGAAGCGGTTGGCCTGGAGGTGAGGTTCCGCAGAAGCGGGAATCTGAGTCGCAGAAGCGGCCCCCGTGGTCTAATGAAATTCCGCTTCAGCGGATAAAAATTGCAGAAGCGGTTATGCGAAAGCGGGCATTGGGACCGCAAAAGCGGAAACACCTGAAGGCCAGTACGGGTTTATATTCGTTTTGTTCCGCGAGGGTTATGTATTATCCACCATTGTTGAGCGAGCTTGGGAGCTTTTGACGGGGAATTTAGAGAGTTTTGACTGGAAATCGATTGGAGGTAAGTCCTATGGCCTAGAAACATCATTTTATTGAAGAATCAACCTTTAATTCTTGGAAATTTGTGTAAAAATTGGAAGAGCTAGGGCTTGGTTTTGAAATGAAAAATCTGGGATTTGAGGGGGCATTTGAACTCCGATTTTGGTAAATCTGATATGTATGGACTCGTGGTGAGACGAGGAATCCGATAAGGTGAATTTCGTAATTTTTTAATAAGTGGGCCCGGGGCTCGAGTTTTTGCCAGTTTCAAGATTTTTGCTATATTTCGATTGTTTTTGATTGGGTATTGTTCCCTTAGCATATTATGATGTATTCGCTCTGATTTTGGTTAGATTCGACGCGTGTGGAGGCCGATTTGAGGGGCAAAGGGGTCGCAAGCTAGAGATTTTGCCGGTTCAAGGTGAGTAATACTTGTAAATGATGTCCTGAGGGTTTGAAACCCCGGGTTTGCACACCATAATGCTGTATTGAGGTAACTTGCACGCTGGATAGCGAGCGTGGGGTAGAGCACCGTTGGGGATTGTGACTTGGTCCATCCCGATTGATGAAATTACTACGTATTTGACTTAAACTACTTGTTATCATCATGATTTGGGCTGATTGCCATGTTTTGGGCTTCGTGCCGATTATTTGAATCCTTTAGGGATTATTATCACTGTTTCCATGATACTTGGAATGTTAAATGATTTCAGTCCTGAGTTAAACACTGTTTTGAAATGTCTAGTCATACTTCAAAGGTTTTTAAAACTTAAACTACATTTCTAACATTTGGATCTGAGAACTGTTACTTGACATCGCCCTAGTTTCTCACATGCATATTCTGGACTGAGGATGGATCAGGCTGCACGCCACAGCGGTGTGATATTGATATTGCGCTTGGGATGTAGGATCCCCTCCGGAGTCTGAACCCCCACAGTGAGCGCGGGTACTCAAATGGATCGGGCTGCGCGCCGCAGCGGTCATGTGCGTTGCATTACATTCATGCATTGGTTCCTATTTGTACTACGTGTCATGACATTTAGCACTCTCATATCATTGGCATCAATGCTACTTCTTGCACTGTTTACCAGATACCCTGGTGTTATTTGTTCGTGGAGTGATGTGCCCGAGGGGCTGACTTATATGCTGACTTGCACTATCTAATATCGCATTCATATGCTTGATTATTGGAAGAGGATATTTTCAAAAGAGTTTTTTAACTGAACCAGATATTTCGAAAGGATTTTCACAAAGGGTTGTACTGTCCTATATAAGATGATGGAGTGCTCTTACGTGATTTCTTGCCGCTCAGTTATTATTTACTCTTATTACTCATTGAGTTGGAGTACTCACTTTACTCTCTGCACCTCACGTGCAGTTGCAGGTATTATTCACCCTGAATAGGGTTAATAGCTAATTGAAGGTACTACTACTGTAATGGGCAAGGTGACTGCCAGCGTTCGCGGCACCGGACTTCATCTTTTGATTCCAGATTTTATTGTGTATATTATTATTGGCCCAGCAGTTGTGTTCACTCTTATTTAGATGCTCGTGACTTGTGACACCCCGGTCGGGTTGTGTTGGGTTGTAATTAACGGTTTTAATGCCATTAAGTTGTATTTTCTATTCATTATGTTTAATAATTGTTAAAGAGACGATTTGGGTTAGTTGGCTGGCCTTGTCTTCACGAGAGCCGCCATCACGATCGGGTTTGGAAATTGGATCGTGACACCTATGTGCTTTTTAACTTTAAACCACTTTTATTATTATTATGTTTAAAAATAATTGCAAAGTCGTGAAAACATGTCCCGATCCACATCACATAAATGCACCCGTGATTTTTGACACATTTCAACTTCGTTGGGATTTGGATTTGGGTCACATAAATGTGCACCCGAGTTTAGAAAGGTAATATTATTAAATGCCAGGCCTAAAGCAACTAGCGTATTATTAACTTTGCGGGAGGCCATGAAATTCACTAAACAGCACGTCCTGAGGACTAAATATTTTTGAAGAAGTAGTTAAAGAGGGCCGCGCAATTTGTGATGTTATTTGGCGCGGCGCACCTCATTTATTTTAAAAGAATATCCTAAAGATGACTATATTTTCTATTAAAGATTGTCTCTAAAGCCTATTTAACTAACATTACTAGTAAACTGTATTGGGCTTGAAGATTAGCCCAAGAGTGAAGAAAGTCTGCTAGCTGGGAGGGGGTTCGGCTTTTAACTTCAAACCAGTCCACCAATTATTACCTATAGACTAGTTCAAAAGGGAAATCCTATTGGGCTTTCATCATGCAACCAAGCCCGAGTTTCACTTATGCAAAAAGCTGTCTGGTTTTACTTCATGAATAAGCCTACTGCAACGTTAATTTCAATTTAAGCATATTAAACACTTTGCTAATGAATAGATAGTTTACCCTAGCCTGAAATCTGCTAATTTTCAGTTCAATTATCATGCACAAATCACGTGGTTTGCATATTAACCAATAATAATCTGGAAATCCAACAGTTTACATCTTAAAACATCTACATTAAGATTAGTATCCAACAACAATAATTACTAGTATTCTCTCTGATTTTTTAACAAAACACGATAACAAATAAAGCTAGGGGAGAGGCCTTCAATTTCGAGTGTCGTTGAGCTATTAATTCAATAATTGAATCCAAGCTCCTTAACAGCATCCATGCTTCACAATCACGCTAATGTGGAATGTAGAGTCTAGTAGCACAGGTCCAAAGTCATCTTACTAACTGTAAGGAATTAACTCATATCAGATTTAAGCTAGTGAACAGAATGGAATCAATAAGAGCAACTCCAATTTTAGTAGTCCACTCATTACAATACCAGAAGGTCTAGGTCATTTGAATTTCAAATCCTACTACGGTATAACCTAACATTCAAACTAATTCATACAAGTAAACTAAATATGAAAGTAACATAGATAATATGTCGTTTATTCTATAATTTAAATACATTTGTTGATTCAGCTCTTCACACATCATTTGAGATTGAATAATACCTTGAAATAGAATAGAAATGGAGGAGAAGAGGTCAGCTAAGACAATAATGAGCAGCAGCAATCGATAGACGAGTAACAATATCCCAAGAAACAGAATTAGCCAGTCCAGAAGTAAATCAGTGATTCTAGAAATGTTTAAAATCAAGCAGGACTGATATATCACCCAGAACAGCACCAAAATAACCCAAAAAAAACTTGAAAATGAACACAGAACACCTCTGAAACCTCCAAGAGATAAAATTCAACTCAAATTAGCTTAATTGGACTCAAAATCACTCGAAATCAGTGTTGTAAACCTCTGAAACCTCAGCCATCAGATGGCGAACTAGAAGATGTGGATTGATTAACTAGAAATTGAAATTAACCTAAAGTTTTTCAATGGAACAGTGTTTTTTTTATTTTTTGAAGATTTTTTGTTGTTTTTGGTTTTTTTTGAAGAACTAAATCTAGAATTTAGATTTGAAATTCAAACTTGGAAACTCAGATTTTCAGAGAATGGATTTCTGGGGAAATTTTTAAGCTGAAAAACTCCTTAGTGAAGGCAAGGGCATGTCTATTTATAAGCACAAGGGAGGGCATCCCTCAGCATTTCTATTTTTCTTTTAGTCCCTATTTTATTTTCAGTTTAGTCTTCTATTTACTGACTTGTTTCTCAAGTTTACATCCTAACTATCTGAAATTAGAACTAAAGTCCTATTCTAGAAGATTCTAGAGAATTCTAGTTGTAACTACATCACTCTTATGCATTTCGAAGTACCAAACTGCCCTTGAATTTGTTTGGAAATTACAATCCTAAATCAACCTATCCCTTTGATCAACCTATGTTCAATTAACTAATCCAAATCAGCTATAACCAAACGACTAAACTAATACAGTCCTGGTAATGAAACCTAAGTAGTCTAGGCTGAAATTAGTCCTAGTCAAATTAACTCAACAACATCGACAGAAATCCAAACTAATTAAAAACTGAATGGAAACAATGACTGAACTATACTAAGGATGACTATGAGAATACATTTAACCATGAGCAAAATTAAACTGACCGACTCAACACTAGAATCAAGCCCACATTTATACTAAACCAAATCAGAAAGAAAAATAGGGGGAATATCTACTAATAATAAAAAACAATTAAACTAAATCCTATTCTTAACTAAAATAGACTGAGATGAACCATGAAATCAAAACAGAACCTAAACTAAGATAACAGGATCAAAATCATGTTTAAACTAAAAAAACAAACATAAGACAGATTCAATCATAAACACAGTTTAAATCAACAGAATCAGAAATCAAACCAAATTAAAAGAAAAATGTAAACTAACAAAATCAGAAACTAAAAGAATACTTACTAACTTCAAAATTTAAATTCGCCTAACTTTTAACTTGTTATTGTTATGCGTCTATTTGGACACTCAATATCAGCTAAAATCAACCTGAGCCTTTAAAAACCCAACAAAGGTCCAGACCCTTTGAATCTTAGATCCAGCACTTTGAAAGTCCTGAATGGATTTGGGAACAATAACTTGAAGATTCAAGTAGAGGAGAATGAGGGGAATATGGGGTGTGAGTTTGATAGGGTTTGGGTGGCGGTGCCGCCACTAGAGCCGAAAGGCGACGGCTAGGGTTAGGGAATTTGGGGGTGTTTCAATGGGTTTTGAGGGGGAATAATGATGACTCGACTATGGGGAGGTGAAGACGAAACCCTAGTGTCACTTTGGATGCCGTTTGACAGATTAGGGTTTTGGGGTCAAAATTTTGATCTAAGATTCGAAAGGATTGGGAATGATCCGAAGGGAGTTGAATATATATTTGGAAAAAGGGGGACGAGGGGAGTTTAGGGTGTAATTTTGGGTGAAAACGGGGCCAGCGCCGCCACTGGAGACGGTGAGGGTTTGGGGGCGGCTCAATTAGGGTTCTTATGAAGAGGGTCTGTGAGATAGACGATGAGGGGTTTGGGGGGGGGGAATTTCGGACACTGTTATATTAGCCCCACCCCAGTTTTGAGCCGTTGATCTAAAATACCTCGACGATCTAGATCCCTAGTTTATTAAACGGGGTCGTTTGGTTATACTGGGGCCAGACCGGGTGGGTAAGTATTTGGGCCCAATTGGACGGGTTAAAATGGGTATTGGGCTGGGAATAATTACTTTGCACAGCCCAATTTGGGTCTTTATTAAGCAAGCTTTCCTCTCTTTTTTTTAATTGTTTTCTCTTCTTTCTTTTTTCTTGTTTTCATTTTGTATTTTACATTTTTCTGATTTTATTAAATGCCGAATTTAAAGTAAAACCCTAATTTAATTCCCAAAACTGAACTAATTAATTCCTAAAAATTGATTAAGTCCTATTTAAAAGTAAACTCATGATAAATTCAACAATTAATAATTAAAAAATGCAAAATGGACGATTTTTGTTATTTTCTTTATATTTTGTTTTTAAAGCAACTTAACTACAAATTAATCCTAAAATATGAAATTAAATCCTAAATGCAAATGTCAAGTGTATTTTTTATATTTTCATATGAATTAAAATGCACAATTAAAATGCAAACAATTAACATAAAATGTCACAAAAATCCACAAAATTGCAAAATAATGAAAGAAATTATTTTGTTTGAATTATTGGGAATAATTCACATAGGAAAAAAATCACGTGCTCACAGCTGCCCTTCTTTGCTCGGGAATACGAAGAGTTCTCGGGCAAAGACAAGTGAGCGAATACTAGCGATTTTTGCATGTTTGAATACTCCGTGTGAAGCATTTTTGAAACCATCTGACCGAACCATGCTTCAAAGGTTGCCTACATATCCTTGGCTAAAAAGAAATCGGGTCAGTGTAGTTCGGGAAGGTTTGGTAGCTGGGACTACCAGGAGCTGTGATTTCACTGTTGTTGCCGCTGCTACTGCTTGCTGACCCCCTTATTACACCGCGTCAAAATAAAAAGAATTTAGCCTAAGCTATGATCTATGAAGTACAAAAAGTCCTATCTATGTCTTCAAACATGCTCTTGTAGCCCTGAACTTGTATCCTCCCGATGGGATTCTGACGTTATTATCTTGCATTGTGATCAGAGATGTTTTGCTATTCCTCCGAGTGATCCTTGACTGCTGAAATGTATGCTTCTATTCTTCAGGCGGGCTCCTGATTGCTGATACTTGAAAAGTATTCCCTTATTCTCCAGGTGGGCTCCTGATTGCTGAACGTTGAAATGTATTCCCTTGTTCTCCAGGTGGGATCCTGATTGCTGAACTTGAAAAGTATTCCCTTGTTCTCCAGGTGGGATCCTGATTGCTGAACTTGAAAAGTATTCCCTTGTTCTCCAGGTGGGCTCCTGACTTCAACAAAATAGACAAAAAAAGAAAATTTTCTGTCCCAGTTTGATGGTTGGGCACATCATGTTATCATGTGTTAAAAATTGAAAGCTAAAATTTGAATTGTACTTCCCTTGTTTTCCAGGTGGGCGCCTGATTGCTGAGCTTGAAATTTATTCCCTTGTTCTCCAGGTGGGCGCCTGACTGCTGAACTTGAAATGTATTCCCTTGTTTTCCAGGTGGGCACCTGACTTCAACAAAATACACAAACAAAGAAATTTTTTTGTCCCAGTTTGATGACTGGGCGCGTTACATTACCAAATATTTAAAACTTGAAAGATAAAAATTTGCATTGTACTTAGCTTGTTCTCCAGGTGGGCGCCTGGCTGCTAAGCTTGAAATGTATTCCCTTGTTCTCCAGGTGGGCGCCTGACTACTGAACTTGAAATGTATTCCCTTGTTCTCCAGGTAGGCGCCTGATTTCTGAACTTTGAAATGTATTCCCTTGTTCTCCAGGTGGGCGCCTGATTGCTGAACTTGAAAAGTATTCCCTTGTTCTCAAAGTGGGCTTCTGACTTCAACAAAATACATAAACAAAGAAACTTTTCTGCCCCAGTTTGATGGCTGGGCACATCATGTTATCCAGTGTTAAAAATTGAAAGCTAAAATTTGAATTGTACTTCCCTTGTTCTCCAGGTGGGCGCCTGATTGCTGAAGCTTGGAATGTACTCCCTTGTTTTTCAGGTGGGTGCCTTACTTCAAAACATCAAACAAAGAAAATTTCTTGCCCCTGTTTGAAAGAAATATTTTGTTAATATAAAATGGTGGTGAGTTGCTAGCATTCTTGCTTGGTGCGTCCCTGCTGCTGGGCTCTATTCCGACTTGCTTCCCTGGACTTGCCTTGAACCGCCTCGACTTCCTAACCGACTTTCAACCACCTCGACTTCCTGACCGACTTTCAACCCCCGACTTTGATGACCCAAGCGTTCTATCTCGTATTGTTGTTTTTGTGTTTCTGACCCCTCTATCTGAAACTTCGCTTCTCCCCCCACAATTATCTGATTAATCCACCGATGAAACTTCCAGTGGTCCTTCATGTCTTACTTTTCTTTTGCCATCTTTGATATATTCTGGCCCTGTTGTGTTGTGCAACTAGGAAAATGGTAGTTAGCCTTGACATTCCTCCCTTTTTGTTTCGAACGGAACTGACACTAAAACATCTTACAAACAGACCTCAAAAGAATGAAATGCAATGACCTCGAGGGTTAAGGATAGAGAGAATCCGAAAACGGATGATTTGTAATGAAGAAGGAAAAGAAGAAGACTTATCTGAGTGGAACGGCTGGTATCGCTGATCATGCCATGTATTTTGGATTAACCGGCCTAGTCTGTCCAACCGATCACCTTTCAATTGCCACATTTGTTGTTCCAGACTTTGATAACCTGATTTTTCACCCAAACCCAAACCTTTCTCATCTTGCAGTGCTTTGAGCATATTTCAACCACAGACTTGTCTCATTTGCCCATCTAAAAATTCACCTTCGCCTTACGGTGCCCGTGAGGGTTTTCACCAATAAGACTCTCTCATTTTGATTTCTCTCAACTCACTTCGCCTTACGTTGCCCGTGAGGGTTTTTACCAATAAGACTCTCTCATTTTTTATTTCTCTCAACTCACTTCGCCTTACTATACCCGTGAAGGTTTTCACCAATAAGACTCTCTCATTTTGATTTTTCTCAACTCCTGTCGCTTTCCGGTGCCCATGAGGGTTTTCACCAATAAGACTCTCTCATTTTCATCATTTTTCTTCTGGTACCGGAGTGTTGCCGCTAACACGAATGACTTTTACTTGCTCTTATTGGAACTTTCTTGAAGACTGATCGAAAGGACTTTCTCTGGATCGTAATGCAGGCTTTTGGATGGGGTTAGAAAGAAGGGTACAACAGGCTCAAAACAATTCAACATGGGTTCAAAATTACAACTTTCAGAACCAAATTTCTCAAAACAACTACAACTTCTGCCCTAGTTTCTTTCGTGGGGGACTCTTGGATTTTATTTGGGTATGACTGAACCTTAGAGAGAGGCTGCCTACGTACCCTTTCAGGATCAAGTGAAACGTAGTTCAGGTCATAAAATTACTTCGTTGTTGCGATCTTCCCTTTCTTCCACTTTTCTTTTCTTGCTTTTCATTTATTTTCCTTTCTTTTTCTTTTCTTCTTTTTTCTTTTCTCTTCTTTTTTCTTTTTTCTTTTCTTTTCTCTTTTCCTTTTCTCTTTTTTTCCTTTCTTTTCTTTCCTCTTTTCTTCTCTTTTCTTTTCTTCTTCTTTTCCTTTTCTTTTGTTTTGGACTGTTTTTTCTTGTTTCTCCGCTGATTTTCCCTGCTCGAGCTCCCGAGTTGTTATTGATTCCGAAAGAGGGGTACGAAAGAAAATAAATAAGGCTCAAAAGGGGTAACAAAGGATAAAGTATTTCGATAGCAGAACAAAATTCCTTTGTCATTTCAATCTAAAAAATATGCCAAATACAATCAAGTACAATTAAACAAAGAAATCATACATAGTATCACTTGACTGCATCAAAGTTGATAACCATTTCTACACATTTTCCTTCCACATCTGTCAGATATAATGCGCCATTGGACAACATTCTGGTTATAACAAATGGCCCCTACCAGTTCGGGGCGAACTTTCCTTTTGCTTCAGTCCAATGAGGTAAGATACGTCTCAACACCAATTGCCCTACTTCAAACTCCCGAGGACACACCTTCTTGTTATATGCTCTTTCCATTGTCTGTTGGTACAACTGTCCGTGACATACTGCTGCAAATCGTTTTTCATCAATCAAACTTAGTTGTTCCAAGCGAGCTTTGACCCATTCAGCATCATCAATTTCCGCCTCGGTGATAATCCGAAGGGATGGGATTTCAACCTCTACGGGTATTACTACCTCAGTGCCATACACCAGTGAATAAGGAGTCGCCCCTACTGAAGTGCGAACGGTAGTGTGGTAGCCTAACCGTGCAAAAGGTAACTTCTCATGCCATTGCCTGGACACTTCCACCATTTTTCAAAGTATTTTCTTGATGTTCTTGTTAGCTGCTTCGACCGCTGCATTCGCTGTAGGACGATATGGGGTGAAATTATGGTGCGTGATCTTAAACTGCTGACATGTCTCCGCCATCAGATGACTGTTGAGGTTGGCACCATTGTCCGTGATGATTACCTTTGGGATTCCAAACCGACAGATGATATTTGAATGCACGAAATCGACCACTGCCTTTTTGGTCACAGATTTAAAAGTTTTCGCCTCAACCCACTTAGTGAAATAATCAATGGCTACCAGAATAAACCTGTGCCTATTTGATGCCGCTGGCTCGATCGGCCCAATGACATCCATTCCCCAAGCAACAAAAGGCCATGGTGCCGACATTGTATGCAATTCATATAGTGGAGAGTGAATCAAATCTTCGTGCACCTGACATTTATGACACTTGCGCATGAAACCGATGCAATCCCATTCTATAGTAAGCCAATAATAACCGGCTCGGAGAATCTTCTTTGCCAATACATATCCACTCATATGAGGTCCACAAACTCCTTCATATCCCTCGGTCATGATAACTGTAACCTGTTTAGCATCTATGCATCTCAATAAATCAAGATCTGGAGTTCTCTTGTACAACACTCCTCCACTGAAGAAAAATCCTCTTGCCAAGCGTCGAATCGCTCTCTTTTGATCCTCTGTGGCCTGTGTGGGATATACTCCCATCCTGAGGTAATCTTTGATATCATAGAACCATGGCTCACCATCAAGTTCTTCTTCCACCATGTTACAATAGGCATGCTGATCTCGGACCTGAATCTGCAACGGGTCCACATATGCCTTATCTGGATGATGCAACATTGACGCCAAAGTGGCCAAAGCGTCGGCAACTTCATTATGAATCCTTGGAATATGCCTTAAATCTATTGATTGAAACCGTTGACAAAGTTCATGCAAACATTGCCGGTACGGTATGAGCTTCAAGTCTCGTGTCTCCCATTCCATTTGAATCTGGTGCACCAGAAGATCCGAGTCACCTATGACCAAGATTTCCTGGACACCCATGTCTATAGACAACCTCACACCCAAGATACACGCCTCGTATTCAGCCATGTTATTGGTGCAATAGAAACGAAGTTGAGCTGTAACAGGGTTATCACGCCCCAAATTCGAGGGACATGACCGGCGCCTGACCGGGAAGCCCCAGCCAAGCGGACCTGGGTGCCTTTCCTACCCCACGTGTTACCCCATGTTTTCCTTACTTATTATTTGCAAGAACTAGCCATATAATTAACTTAAAACACCTTTTGCAAAATATACATACATAGTAGTTAGTGAAGTTATTAATTCGTTGCCCAACAAAAGAAACGAGGATATACATAAGCTTTTACCCACATCCACTGTTTACGGAGCCTCTAAAAGTACAATAGGATAATACAGTAATGGCCGGTAACAAGTCTCCGGCTATACCTTACATAATAGCAAAATAAAACTACGGAAACAAGTGGCCTAAGCCACGCAGGGCCCCGAGGGTAATGGGGCTCACCAAAAAGCTAATGGAAGGCAGAGGGAAAGCTATGAATGGTGGGCTGGAGTACCTACAATGGAACCACCTACAATCATAACACAAATGTAGCGTCCCCGGCAAAAGGGACGTCAGTACATTTGAATTGTACTGGTATGTATGAACAAACTCGAACCATAAACATGTAAGCAGTAATAACAGAACGACAATCAAATCCACAAGAAGAGAACAATTAAGCCAAATAGGTGCACAACTTTTCCTCCATAAACAAGTATGTAATTGTAATAGAATTAACAATCAAATCCACAACGAGAGAACAATCAAACCAAACAAATTTACAATCTCTCCTGTTTCCCCTTCCATATTTCCTCATCAATAGTTTCACAATTGGTTCAAAATTTCATTTCAATGGCGATTTCGATCACTTCCAACCTTATTACCTCGGCCACCCTTATTACCTCGGCCACCCTTATCACCACAACCCACACCTTATTACTTTATGTTGCGGCACGCAACCCGATCCCATCGAGCAATCACAATTCACAAGCAACACCACAAGAAATAAGTCACAAGAATAACAACAACAATTCGCAAGAAATAACAACAATAATTCTCAAGGAGTAACAATAAAATTTACATGATCTTCCAAGGCCATCAATACCATTTCCATGTATTTCACAACTCATATGCATAGATAGGTCACAACGATAATCTTCCACATTAAGCTACATGTGTTTCTACCACAATTATTCCGAAATACATCAATTCCCATTTCCTTCCATCACTTGTGTTACAATTCTTACAACATAGCACATTCACAATCACAAACCTGGTTTATTTTCAATTACTTGCATCAATATAGTGAAGGCAAAACCACAATAACTCAACCATACCAACCACAAGAATTTCACACCAATTCACGTAGAAATCACATACCAAGCACTCGAATACCCAAACAAGGTGATTTTACCAAGTTCAAAGTTAGCCATACATACCTGGAGCCAAATTCCTTTTTAATTCTTACTTCAAATTCATCGAAATCTAGCAACGTCAATATAGTGCACAAATTAATACACATAGCTTATAATTCAAGGTTCGTAATCACTACCCGAATATATTTAGGCCATTAACCCTTTCTTTGCACAAGCCTTTTCTCCCACCCCATTACTCTCACTAGGTTTTAGGTTATAGAAAGACATGCATGAATGAGTTCGACCCTTATTTTCAAAAACCTACGCATGAGACTCCCCCCCCCCCCCAATTTAAAACAAAATTTCAATGGGAAAAGTTAGGGATTTTACCTGTAGGGAAAGGGGTATGAAGATAAGCTTGAATTTCCCCTGCCCTGTTAGCTTTGAAGGACAAGATTTTGGAGAAAATGAATTTCTCTCTCAAGACCCTCTCTTCCTCTCTCTTAATTTGATCAGAATGTCGTTAAAAATGAGGGGGGTTGGGGTGTTTTATAAAAAGGGGTCGGGTTTTAAAATTGAGAAAAATAGAAGCCCGGCAAGATCTGCGATCGCAAAACTAAAATGCGGTCTGCATAGTGGATCGCAGAAATGCCCTCAAACCTCTGAAGGTCTGTTCCGGTATGTGGCAGGAATGTGGTCCGCATATTGATTATGCGGTCGCATAATGGACCGTATTTTCAACATCAATTTTGACCAATCTACTGTTTCACTATGCGGTAGGAATGCGGTCCGCATATTGATTATGCGATCGCAGAATGGACCGCATTTTCAACATCAATTTTGACCAATCTACTGTTTCACTATGCGGCAAGAATGCGGTCCGCATAGCTGATCTACGACCGCATTATGGACCGCATAAATAACAATCTCTAGAAACTTGATTCTTTTGATTTTTAAAACATTCCTAACACATGTTCGGAGCCGACACCCCAAGTTACTAGGTTTTGAGTTCAAAAATTTTACGGGGTCTCACAAGGGTAGTGTTGCCCTGTCTCAGAAATAAGCACTGCTCCTATCCCGACGCATTTGATGTTGGAAGCCCCATCAAATAACAGTTTCCATCCTGGCTTCTCGACTTGTTCTAATTCCTCAACATGCATTATATCTTCATCAGGGAAGTATGTCTTCAAAGGTTCATATTTATTATCAACTGGATTCTCGACTAGATGATCAGCCACCGCTTGTGCTTTCATTGCAGTACGGGTTACATAGACAATATCAAATTCCTTAAGCAATATTTGCCACTTCGCGAGCCTCCCTGTGGGCATGGGCTTCTGAAAAATATAATTTAATGGGTCCAACCAAGAGATGAGATAGGTGGTATATGATGACAAGTAATGTTTCAACTTCTGCGCTACCCAGGTTAAGGCACAACACGTCCTCTCAAGCTGAGTGTACTTCACCTCGTAAGATGTGAACTTCTTGCTGAGGTAGTAAATTGCTTGCTCTTTCTTTCCCGTGATGTCATATTGCCCCAGTACATAGCCAAACGAGTTATCCAAAACTGTCAGATAAAGAACCAAGGGTCTTCCTGGCTCAGGTGGGACCAACACAGGTGGACTGGCCAAATACTCCTTAATCTTGTCAAATGCTACTTGACATTCATCCGTCCATCTGACCACATCATCCTTCTTTAGAAGCTTAAAGATAGGCTCACAAGTCGTTGTGAGCTGGGCAATGAACCTGCTAATATAATTTAACCTGCCAAGCAAACTCATCACCTATTTTTTGTTCTTTGGCGGCGGTAACTCCTGAATGGCATTGATCTTGGATGGGTCTAACTCAATACCGCGTCGACTTACCACAAACCCCAACAACTTCCCAGACGGGACTCCAAATGCACACTCGTTGGATTAAGTTTGAGGTTGTACCTGCAGAGCCTCTGGAAAAATTTCCTCAACTCCTTGACATAGTCACATTGCTTCCTCGGCTTTATGATCACGTCGTCTACATAGACTTCAATTTCCCGATGTATCGTGTCATGGAACATGGTGTTCATCGCCCTCATGTATGTTGCCCCTGCGTTCTTCAACCCGAATGGCATGACCCTATAACAATACGTCCCCCAAGGCGTTATGAATGCCATCTTTTCCGCATCCTCCTCATCCATCAAAATCTGGTGATAGCCCGCATAACAATCCACAAAGGAACCAATCTCATGTTTGGCATAATTGTCAATAAATATATGGATGTTTGGCAGTGGGAAGTTGTCTTTTGGACTCGACTTATTGAGATCATGGTAGTCAACGCACACTCTGGTCTTTCCATCCTTCTTTGGCACACGCACAATATTAGCCAACCAAGTGGGATACCGCGTGACCCGGATGACCTTCGCCTTAAACTGCTTGGTGACCTCTTCTTTGATTTTCACACTGATATCTGTTTTAAATTTTCTCAGCTTCTGCTGGACGGGAGGGCATGCTGGGTCGGTGGGCAACTTGTGGACCACCAAATCGGTGCTTAAACCAGGAATATTGTCATACGACCATGCAAAAACATCTTTGTATTCAAACAACGCTTTAATTATCTCTTCTCTGAGCTGAGGTTGCAAATGGACACTTATTTTCGTTTCCCGTACATTCTCCTAATCCCCTAAATTGATTTCCTCTGTGTCATTCAGATTAGGTTTGGGTTTTTCTTCAAATTGGCTTAATTCTTTACTGATTTCTTCAAAGGCTTCTTCATCATCATATTCTACCTCGTCATCACACTTAATTTCTTGTATTATTATTTCGGAGTTAGATTGGTATTCAAGACTAGGTCAAAGACTCCTCATGCATGATATATCAGTGAAACCAGCATAAAAGGGACTATACAAGAAAGAAAAGAAAGACAAAATAAAGGATATCAGGAATGAAAAAAGGAAAGAAATTGCATTTCATTAAAATTGTAGGATAACAAGGTTTAACTCGTCCAAATGGACGGAACATAGCATCTGAATTACAACCTTGGAAATAACCCAAAAACTGAAAGGAAAATCAAAACTAACTACCAAGACTCCCTCCGGGTAGGAAGAGGAGTAGCTTCCTAATTATGAAGCTTTGCATGGGGCCCCACAAACTGCACATCCGTCTTCCTTGGACCTTCTCCTGCCTCCAACACATTCACCTCGTCAAACAGCTTCTCAAACCTCTCAATCAACTCCTTCTCGGGTTGTACCACCACAGAATTAGGCATTGCCGTTGCTGGGCGATTCTTAGTACCAGGCCTGACAAAGGAACGGGAAAGGAGGGGGACGGGTTTTGGAAGGGTCCATGCTCTCTTTTTCATCTTTTTAGCTCGCCTTATGTCAGTAGCAGTGGGTTTGAAGCCTAAACCAAAAGTATCCAGGTTTATAGGAAGAGATATTGGCTGTGTGATGCCTTGCAAAGAAGCACCAAAGCCTTTTCGAGGTAATAATCCATTCTTTATCATTTTCGAGGCCACCATGATAGATGCAGCAGCTACCCTGGGCACAGGAATACACTCTTCTTCTGGGATCTTTTAAACTGATACTGCATCCAAGACTTGGTAAACTCATGGACCTTTGTCATGCTCAGATTCTTCGAAAGGCATAATGGTATTACACGAACTATCTTCCCCATGCACCACAATTTCCTGCCGATCCCACTCGAATTTGACCATCTGATGTAAGGTAGATGACACTTCTTTTGCTGCATGAATCCAAGGTCGGCCTAACAAGAGATTGTAAGAAACAGCCACGTCGAGCACCTGGAACTCCATAGTAAATTCGACCGGTCCTATCATCAGTTCCAACACTATATCCCCACTTGTGTCCTTTCCTCCTCCATCAAATCCTTGTACGCAAATGTTATTCTTGTGGATTCTCTTACTGTCCACTTTTAACTTTTCCAGGGTTGAGAGAGGACAGATGTTTGCACTGGACTCGTTCTCAATCAGCACCCGGGTGACCACAGAGTCTTCACATTTCACCGTGAGGTAGAGTTCTCTATTATGCTCAGTACCCTCCAAAGGCAGCTCATCATTAGAAAATGTAACCCTGTTGACCTCGAAAATCTTGTTTGATATTTTCTCCAGATGATTCACAAAGATCTTATCAGGAACATGGTCTTCATTCAGAATCTTCATCAACGCCTATCGGTGCTCATCCGAATGGATCAATAAAGATAGCAATGAGATCTGTGCCGGGGTTTTCCTCAACTGTTCTACAATGGAGTAATCTTGTGCCTTCATCTTCTTTAAGAATTCTTCTACCTCTTCTTAGTTAAGGCCTTTTTTACTGGTGCTGGTTTATCTTTGGCTGTTTTGGCTTTTCTCAGCTCTTCAGGGTCAAAGCATCTCCCTGAATGAGATAGCCCATAGGTTTAACAAACTTATTCTTTAACTTCCTTCCCTTTGTACGTCACAGTCACTCGGCTATAATTCCATGGGACGGCCTTTTCACTGATTACTGGTAACAGAGTCACTGGCTTGATGATAACCGACTTTGTGCGAGCCCCTTTTACGATCACAACGGGCTTGACAGGCGCCCTCGGCACCACCACTTTAGTGGGTTCTTGTTTTATTGCAACATTTCTCAAAGGCTCCTTCTTTATCACCACCACTGGTTCGCTGACTGTGTCCTCTACCTTGATCAATGCCCTCCCACTGGTTGGTTTCTCATTTGATCTGTCCTCACTGGCCCTGATCATCATTATGGTTTGTGAAGGCTTCTTATACTCTCCCTTTTGCACTAACTCAATCATATGTGTCTCGTGATGGGTTGGAAATGGATTCTGAGTGATGTTAGGTGTCTCTGGGGCCTGCACTATAATTGAGCGGGTATTAATGAGCTCCTGGATGGCCGTTTTCAAATGCCAGCATTTTTTTGTGTCATGTCCCGGAGCACCCAAGCAATACTCGCAACTCACCGAGTGGTCCAAATTCCTTGGGGGTGGATTTGGCACTTTGGGTTCAATCTGACTCAACATGCCCAACTGTCTCAATCTGTGGTATAAGCTGGTGTAAGATTCTCCCAACGAAGTGAAGGTCTTCTTCTTCTGCAGCCTATCATTCTTGGAAACAGGGTTAGGTCGAAAATCGGGTCCAGTGGGGTTTCTGTATGCTCTCGGGGGTGGGTAGGTGCTTTGAGTTGGGTAGGTAGTTTGTGAGGTAGGTGCGCGCCATTGCGCATGGGTAGGAGGTTGGGGGTATATTTAGGCATGGTGGACAGAGAAATGGGGGACATGGGGTTGGTAGTAGTGTTGTGGTGGACCATATGGGGTGTGTGGGTAGGTTTGGGGATGTGGTCTTGGTTGGTGATAATATGGCGATGGACCCCTAGACCAAGCTCTTGATTCTACTACTGTAATATCTTCTTTCTTTTTCTTTCCCAATGCCCCTCCAGTGCCGCTCTGGATGGCCTGGGTAGTTGCCTTGATTGCTGAATAGCTCATAATTTTGTTGGACTTAAGACCCTCTTCCACCATACTTCCCATTTTCACTACCTCGTTGAATGTTTTTCCCACTGCTAACACCAGGTAACCATAGTAGGTAGGATCCAAAGCCTGCAGGAAGTAATCAACCATCTCGCTTTCCTTCATTGGAGGATCAACTCTTGCCGCATGTTCTCTCTACCGAAAACCATACTCTCTGAAGCTTTCCCCCGGCTTCTTCCCAATTTTTGTCAGTGATAGATGGTCCGGGACAATTTTGAGATTATATTGAAAGTGGCCTACAAATGCTTGGGCCAAATCATCCCAAGTGTACCACCAAGCATGATCGTGCCGCGTGTACCATTCCAAGGCTGCACCACTAAGACTTTGACTAAAGTACGCCATTAATAACTCATCCCTTCCCCCAGCTCCTCTCATCTTACTACAAAATCCCCTCAGATGTGCTACCGGATCACCATGTCCATCATACAGATCAAACTTGGGTAATTTGAATCCCGCAAGTAACTGGACGTCGGGAAACAAGCACAAGTCCTTGTAGAACACACTCACCTCTCCTCTTAGACCCTGCATATTTCTAAATGACTGCTCTAAGCTTTTCACCTTTCGTATCATCTCCTCCTGCTCAGGGTTTTTGGGAGGCTTCACTTCTTCAGCTGAGAGATCAAAACGGGGAGTGTAAGGGTATGGTTCTGGTGGTTTAAAGGCGGGTTCAGGTGGGTAATAGTGGTTTTCCTGGGTTTGGATTAGGGGTTCACTAGAAGATCTGTGTAATCCGGCGGGTGGGGGAGCCACAAACACAAGAGTAGTTGGTGGTGGAGGGCATGGGATTTGTTTGGGTGGTGGAGGTGGTGGTGTTTTGGAAGTGGCTGCGTAGTATTGCTGGTAGGTAGGGTAGGCTGGAGAGGAGTTCACTGTGGGAGGATCTTGTGGCTGAGCTAATGGTGGGATGTAGGCAGGGTTAGCAGGATAGGCTGGTAGTGGGTGTCCCTTTGCCCAGGCCTGGTACATCTCGGCCATTTGCTGCTTCAGTTTATACTTCTCTTCTTTCATGGAGTTGACATCCACTATTTCTTCTTCCCTAGACGGGTCGACAACGCTTGCTTCTAGCTCTTGGTCGACCATTTTTTATGTATCCTTAGAGCGGGTGTTGTATGGATGGGTTGCCAGAATGCCAGTCAACTTAACCACTTGCCTGGACTCATTATCAACAACAACATTGTTAGCGGTTAGAGCATTAACAAATAGATAACCGCACATTTGGGGAATGAATGCACCTAAGCAGGTAACGGTTTCTATTATGCATTTGCTCGACTGCTTGCGTAATCCCGGCTTTCTTTATTCCCGATTGCAACTTTTCTTTTATTTCTTCCCCCTTGCCCTTGTTTTCTCTTTGTTCCTGTTTTCTCATTCCTTCTTGTTCTGCCATCATTTCTTTCATTTGGTTTCTTATTTTCTCTCTTGTTTTCCCCCCTCTTTTTTCTTGTTTTCCACTCTTTTTTTTCTTTTTTTTCTTTTTTTTTTCTCTTTTTCATATGGTTACGATCGAATCCTATGGAGATTGCCTACGTATCATGAACCCGCATGAATCAGACCGAGCGTGGTTCGTGCAAATGAATGTAAAATGGAAGCAAAATGTTTGGGGTTTTCAATTTTATTGCTAGCAAATACTTCGATTAGAAGGACTCAAACTATTAGACTCTGATGAAAAGACGAACTACAAACTCCACCATTAACTATTCTATCAAAAGGAAATAGAGACTCAATCAACTGACAGACTCTTAGCGAAAAGAAAAATGCGGACGCAAACAATTGACAGGAAAAGGAAATACAGACTCAAATGACAATCATGAATACATTAAAGCTCCTGGTGCCCACGGGACATCGTTCGGTCTCGCCACGGGCCTATATGCAAGTTCCCCCTGAAGTTCGTCCAAGTCGCTCATTATTTGTTTCACAAATATCATCACTGATGCAAAGAAGGTGGTGTAAGTCATGTTCTCGCACACTTGGCATTTCCTAGTAATGTTGTGAGCAACAGTTAATATTCTCTCTCTGATTCTGCCCTTTTCCTGAAGCAACCGCCCTATCTGTTGGGCCCTAGCCTCCAAATTCTGCTCGACTACCTGATTTTGTTCCTGGAGTTAGTGCAAGTCCATTTCTAATTGTGCCAATGCCGCGTAGCAATTCTCTCTTTCAATCTTGAATTCTTTTACCTGTTTGATCATTTTGTTCTCTGTGGCGATGACCTTTTCCCTTAATCCCGTGACCTCATTATCGTATTCTTCTTTCAACTGTATAACCATGTGGGCTCGTTCTTCTGCATTTTTAGCCAATTGTTTTCGAACCCCGGCTAATTCTTTTTCTGCTTTGTTGAGGTCAAAACTGTAGTCATTCACTTTTTGCCTTAGGTTTTCTATAAGCTTTGCATCTTCGGCACTCCTGATGGGATTTTCGGCTGCTATCTTCATCTTTTGGATCTGGGCTCGTAAAGCTTCATTTTCTTTGGACAATTTCTTCTTCTCACCCTCGTCGGTGGCGGCTTGCACACTGTTTTCAAACTTAAGGTCTTGGACCCGCTTTTCCAACTCTTCTATTTTGGCCCTGTATTCATTTTCTTTAGCTAACCAGGACCAATGTTCTTGCGATGATTTGGCAATCTCCTGGAGGTGAGGTCTTTTAACTGGCCTCTCGTACTCATGTTCTCTCCTATACCAAGCAAGGTATCCTGGTGACACTTTGCCTTTGGCCCGATCCTGCACGCAAGTATTTGCTTTTAAGTATTGACATTCGTTCCAGATCTGGCGGACTTTTGCTTCAGGAAAATGTCCGTCGGGGCTAATCTCAATTACCTGAGCACTAAGATCCTCATCTTATGGCACTATTTGGCATTTCCCAAGTTGTCTCAAAACCCGATATGGAGCGTAAGGCTGGATGCTCTTAAGTCCCGTCAAGAGAAAATGTGACCTAGCCGCTGCCATATACATGATTTCATCGACGGGTAACCATCCAAGCGTCCACTGTATCTAACTTGCAGTGAGAGTCCAAATGTATGATGTCCATGCGGTTACTCCTTCAGGTAAACTGACCCCGTTAATTCTTGTGTAAAACTCCCCTATGCAGGTTTTCTCAGATGAACCATAACTCAGGAATTGAGGACGATGGCACAGGTGTTCAGTCATCAACATTTGGAACAAGAGATTGCACCATTCAAAGAAGTTCCCTCCAGCTTTGCAGGCTGTGAGAGCTCGGAAGATTTCAGCTATTATCATGGGCGTAAGAGTGCTTTTGGCTTGTGTCATTAAAGTATTGACGACCCCGGTTATTTTTATATCAATGTTTCCATCTTTCCTCAGGAATACCAAGAGCCCCAAAAAGACCACCATAAAAGCAAAACGTCTATGTCCCTCCCATTTTTGCCAGTTTCCTTTGCTCCATATCTTGCTTTCTGGGTTATTGAGTCCGCCTATGTGGCCATATATGTTGTATAAAAAGTGTGGAGTACAAAAACCCTTTGCCAAGTCCGGATTGTGGACTTTCCTGATTATCTTTAGTGATTCTAAGAACCTCTACACAACTACATTTCTTGGGGCAATCAAGTATTTTTGTCTTAAAGGCGCCTCATCATTTCCAATGTACCCGGCTATTTCCTCCAAGGTCGGGGTGAGTTCAAAGTCCGATAAATGGAAGACGTTGTGTGCCAGGTCCCAACATGTGACCAATGTTTCGATGATGTCTCCCCGAGGCACAATCTCTACCAAACCAGTAAGCCCTTTCAAATACTTTTTGACCTCGCCTTGTCCTTCTTTAACCAGATCGTTCCACCATAGACGCAACTCCAGAGGGATTTTAGTCATGATTGAGAAAGGTTCATTTTGAATCGTGCTCATCCTGCACATTTATTAAGGTAATTTAATCACTTATTTTGACCCTAAAAAATGACACTATTTTGTTCAAATTTCCAATTTAAAACAAGCAACCGGTTTTGCGGATACGGCCTTTTCAGCACTTCGTGGAGAAGATTTTAAGGATGTGCCCACTAATCGTTGAAAATGACCCAAGGTGGCTGTTCTTGCAAAAACGGCCTTCTGGCGCCCTCTTAGGGACGATTGACTTATTTTTGACAAGAATGGCGTCACCCGACTTATTCATGACAAAATTAAAAATTTTGGCATTTTTTTTGGCTATTTCGCAAAGGGGAGGTTAGACCCGATGAGGGTTGCCTACGTATCTCACATCCGGTGAGAATCAAACCTACGTAATTCGGGCCAATAAATCTAACTACTTTCGAAAACAAGACTCTTTTTCATTGACAAATACACTATTTCGGAAAACAATACTCTCTTTTTAAATTTTCTTTTTCAACAAACTATTTGAAAATAAAACTCTTTAGTTTTTTTTTTATTTTTCTTGACCAATAAAACAAACCATTTTTGAAAACAAATTTTCTTTTGCCTTTTCTTCTTTTTTTTTTATTTTTCTCAAAATTCGGTAAAGTTTCGACACTATTTTGACATTGGTTGTTTTTCTAAAACAGGTAATTAACTCTCTATACTGCTATTTCTCTCTTATTCTTTTTTTTTAATTTTTCCCAAATACTCCAAAGCCAGTCAGCATGCAAGTCCGAGACAAATAAATCCACACGCAACACGTAAGATGCATCAGGATGGTCTTTTCATTTAAGGTTACCTGTCCTAGACCGACCCAACCCCTGTGTTGAGTCCCCTACGGCAAATGCACATGATGCAAATAATCGTTCCTACTAGGGATCCGGCATGAAGTCAAGTTATTCTAGGTTCAAAACCTAGGTATATGTCCTAGACTGTGTACCCGAGCGGACAATTCGAGTCGAGGAGGGGGCTACGTACCGGGGACCCGCAAGATCGTCCGGCTTATTAACTTGTCCGAGCCTCTTTCTTATTTCAGGGTATGACACTAATACAATAGGGAGTATCAACCAGTAAGCACATCCCCGGAGGTGAGAAGAGAAGGTTTTCGCCACAGTTTATATACAGTTCAGATAATATCAAAGCGGTGAAAACCAACATTTTGCACATTAGGTCCAAACATGTAATAAAATCAGATAACAGATAAAGCCATATACAACAATATATCTAAGCTCGAATTCTGAACCCTGAACCAGAGATTCTGGGTCCTTGTCCCCAGCAGAGTCGCTAGAGTTGTCACACCTCCTTTTTACCTACACCCGCTAGGGCATAAAGGAGTGTTTCCAATTAAAGGACAACCGAGACGGGATTTGTTTATTAAGATTCAGAGTCGTCACTTGGGAGATTAATGGTGTCCCAAGTCACCGGTTGAATACCAAATCGAGAAAATTATGGACTCTGTTTGACAATCCGCGATCCAGAAATCCGAGTGAGGAATTCTGTTAACCCGGGAGAAGGTGTTAGGCATTCCCGGGTTCCGTGGTTCTAGCACGGTCGCTCAAATGACATATTTGGCTTATTTATTTGATTTTAGTACATGTTTTGACCTATGTGCTTTTTAAATTTGAACCGCTTTTATTATTATTATTTTTAAAGAGAATTTCAACGTCGTGAAAACATGTATTGAACCACGTCACATAAATGCACCCGTGATTTTTGACACATTTCAACTTCGTTGGGATTTGGATTTGGGTCACATAAATGTGCTCCCGAGTTTAGGAAGGTAATATTATTAAATGCCGGGCCTAAAGCAACTAGCATATTATTAACTTTGCGGGAGGCCATGAAATTCGCTAAATGGCGCGTCCCGAGGACTAAATATTTTTGAAGAAGTAGTTAAAGAGGGCCGCGCAATTTGTGATTTTATTTGGCGCGGCGCACCTCATTTATTTTAAAAGAATTTCCTAAAGATGACTATATTTTCTATTAAATATTGTCTCTAAAGCCTATTTAACTAACATTACTAGTAAACTATATTGGGCTTGAAGATTAGCCCAAGAGTGAAGAAAGTCTGCCAGCTGGGAGGGGGTTCCGCATTTAACTTCAAACCAGTCCACCAATTATTACCTATAGACTAGTTCAAAAGGGAAATCTTATTGGGCTTTAATCATGCAGCCAAGCCCGAGTTTCACCTACGCAAAAAGCTGTTTGGTTTTACTTCATGAATAAGCCTAGTGCAACGTTAATTTATATTTAAGCTTGTTAAACACTTTGCTAGCAAATAGATAGTTTACCCTAGCCTTAAATCTACTAATTTTCAGCTCAGTTATCATTCACAAATCATGTGGGTTGCATATTGACCAATAATAATCTGGAAATCCAACAGTCTACATCTTAAAACATCTAAATTAAGATTAGTATCCAACAACAATAATTACTAGTATTCTCTCTAATTTTTTAACAGAACATGATAACAAATAAAGCTAGAGTAGAGGCCTTCAATTTCGAGTGCCGCTGAGCTATGAATTCATTAGTTGAATCCAAGCTCCTCAACAGCATCCATGCTTCACAATCACTCTAATGTGGAATGTAGAGGTTAGTAGCACAGTTTCAAAGTCATCTTACTAACTATAAGGAATCAACTCATATCAGATTTAAACTAATGAACAAAATGGAACC
Organism: Nicotiana glauca; assembly: GCA_026770625.1. NCBI lineage: Eukaryota > Viridiplantae > Streptophyta > Magnoliopsida > Solanales > Solanaceae > Nicotiana > Nicotiana glauca. The sequence continues at coordinate 91,937 of MU742821.1, forward strand.
AATAAGAGCAACTCCAGTTTTAATAGTCCTATCATTACAATACCAGAAGGTCTAGGTCATTTAAATTTCAAATCCTACTACGGTATAACCTAACATTCAAACTAATGCATACAAGTAAACTAAATACGAAAGTAACATAGGTAATATGTCGTTTATTCAATAATTTAAATACATTTGCTGATTCAGCTCTTCACACATCATTTGAGATTGAATAATACCTGGAAATAGAATAGAAATGGAGGAGAAGAGGTCAGCTAAGACAATAATGAGTAGCAACAATCGATAGGCGAGTAACAATAGCCCAGAAAAGAGAATTAGCCAGTCCAGAAGTAAATCAGTAATCCCAGAAATGTTTAAAATCAAGAAGGACTAATATATCACCCAGAACAGCACCAAAATAACCTAAAAAAACTTCAAAATGAACACAGAACACCTTTGAAACCTCCAACAGACAAAATTCAACACAAACTAGCTTAATTGGACTCAAAATCACTCGAAATCAGTCTTGTAAACCTCTGAAACCTCAGCCATCAGATTGTGAACTAGAATATGTGGATTTATTAGCTAGAAATCGAAATTAACCTAAAGCGTTTCAATGGAACAGCATTTTTTTTTTTGAAGATTTTTTGTTGTTTTTGTTTTTTTTTTAAGAACTAGATCTAGAATTTAGATTTGAAATTCGAACGTGGAAACTCAGATTTTCAGAGAATGGATTTTGGGGGGAATTTTTTGGCTGAAAAACTTATTAGTGAAGGCAAGGGCATGTCTATTTATAAGCACAAGGGAGGGCAGCCCTCAGCTTTCCTATTTTCCTTTTATTCCCTATTTTATTTTTAGATTAGTCTTCTATTTACTGACTTGTTTCTCAAGTTAACATCCTAACTATCTGAAATTAGAACTAAAGTCCTATTCTAGAATATTCTAGAGAATTCTAGTTGTAACTACAGCACTCTTATGCATTTCTAAGTACCAAACTGCCCTTTAATTTGTTTGAAAATTACAACCCTAAGTCAAAATCAACCTATCCCTTTGATCAACCTATGGTCAATTAACTAATCCAAATCAGCTATAACCAAACGACTAAACTAATACAGTCCTGATAATCAAACCTAAGTAGTCTAGGCTAAAATTAGTCCTAATCAAATTAACTCAACAACATCGACAGAAATCCAAGCTAATTAAATACTTAATGGAAACAATGACTGAACTATACTAAGGAAGACTATGATAATACATTTAACCATGAGTAAAATTAAACTGACCGACTCAACACTAGAATCAAGCCCATATTTATACTAAACCAAATCAGAAAGAAAAATAGGGGGAATATCTACTAATAATAAAAAACAATTAAACTAAATCCTATTCTTAACTAAAACAGACTGAGATGAACCATGACATCAAAACAGAACCTAAACTAAGATAACAGGATCAAAATCATGTTTAAACTAAAAAAAACAAATATATGACAGATTAAATCATAAACACAGTTTAAATTAACAGAATCAGAAATCAAACCAAATTAAAAGAAAAATGTAAACTAACAAAATCAGAAACTAAAAGAATACTTACTGACTTCAAAATTTAAACTCGCCTAACTTTTAACTTGTTATTGTTATGCGTCTATTTGGACACTCAATATCAGCTAAAATTAGCCTGAGCCTTTGAAAACACAACAAAGGTCCAGACCCTTCGAACCCTAGATCCAACACTTTGAAAGTCCTGAATGGATTTGGGAACAATAACTTAAAGATTCAAGTAGAGGAGAATAAGGGGAGTATGGGGTGTGAGTTTGATAGGGTTTGGGTGGCGGCGCCGCCACCAGAGCCCAAAGGCGGCGACTAGGGTTAGGGAATTTGGGGGTGTTTCAACGGGTTTTGAGGGGGAATAATGATGACTTAACGATGGGGAGGTGACGACGGAGCCCTGGTGTGACTTTTGGACGCCGTTTGACAGATTAGGGTTTTGGGGTCAAAATTTCGATATAAGATTTGAAAGGATTGGGGATGATTCGAAGGGTGTTGAATGTATATTTGGAAAGAGGGGGACGAGGGTTGTTCAGGGTGTAATTTTGGGTGGGAACGGGGCCATCGCCGCCACCGGAGACGGTGAGGGTTTGGGGGCGGCTCGATTAGGGTTCTTTTGAAGAGGGTCTCTGAGAGAGACGATGAGGGGTGGGGGAGGGGGAATTTCGGACACTCTTATATTAGCCCCACCCTAGGTCTGAGCCGTTGATCTAAAATACCTCGACGGTCCAGATTCCTTATTGATTAAACGGGTCGTTTGGTTACACTGGGGCCAGACCGGGTGGGTAAGTATTTGGGCCCAATTGGACGGGTTAAAATGGGTATTGGGTTGGGAATAATTAATTTGCACAGCCCAATTTGGGTCTTTATTAAGCAAGCTTTCCTCTCTTTTTTTTAATTGTTTTCTCTTCTTTCTTTTTTTGTTTTCATTTTGTATTTTATATGTTTTCTGATTTTATTAAATGTCGAATTTAAAGTAAAACCGTAATTTAATTCCCAAAACTGAACTAATTAATTCCTAAAAATTGATTAAGTCCTATTTAAAAGTAAACTCATGACAAATTCAACAATTAACAATTAAAAATGCAAAATAAACTACTTTTGTTATTTTCTTTATATTTTATTTTAAAAGCAACTTAACTACTAATTAATTCTAAAATACGAAATTAAATCCTAAATGAAAATGTCAAGTGTATTTTTTATATTTTCTGATGAATTAAAATGCACAAATAAAATGCAAACAATTAACATAAAATGTCACAAAAATCCATAAAATTGCAAAATAATAAAAGAAATTATTTTGTTTGAATTTTTGGGAATAATTCACATAGGGCAAAAATCACGTGCTCACACCGGTTGTCGTGCATCATATCCGATAGCATGTGTCCCCACCATCTATGAAAGAATAGAATAATAAAAGTTTAGTACTAGAATCAATAGATTCGCACGACATGAATTCAAGAATATGAAGGTTTTCTTAAAGGCTCTGCAGCCTCTCGAGGATAAGTATAGACGTCTCCATACCGATCCGTGAGATTCTTTAAAACCTGCTCATGACTCGTGAGACCTATGTAACCTAGGATCTAATACCAACTTGTCCTGATCCTAAAACCAACCTGGTCGTGAAGGCGCCTATCGTGAAACTAGGCCAGCCGACACAAACCCAAATCCAACCAGAGTTCCATAAAAGTCATTTTAAGCCAATAATTAACAAAATATATCATAATATAGTTTAAATAACCAGCACGGAAGAAAAATAATACAAGTCCGACATCGGGGTATCACCAGTCATGAGCAACTACAAAATCCTTCTAAGTACAAGAAAGTCTAACAAAGTTTGGAAGACAATACTAATATATAAGCTAAGGAAGATATGAGGGAGAAGAACAGGGCTGAGAAAGTCATGCAGCTACATTATCAACTCCAAGACCCGCTGAGAGAAACGATCAATGCTCTCTATCAAGACCTGCAACTCCTGGATCTGCACACAAGGTACTGGGAGTAATTTGAGTACGCCAACCCAGTAAGTAATAAAAGTAAAAGTAGCTGAGTAGTAAGAAAACATATAATTCCATGTCATAACACTACAGCAAAACAACATATTTCCAAAACAGTACAGAAATCAATTAGCTCATAACAACAACTTAGTTTCAGAAAAACCTTTTTCTTTTAAAAACGTCTTTCAATAGTTTCAAACAAGTGGTGAAATAGTGATGTAAAAATAAGAAGAACATAAACATCCCTCGTGCAAGGCATGTACCATAAATTGCCCCTCGGGCAAAATATCAACAGAACCAGCCTAGGCGGAAGTCACTACCCGAGTGCCTTTTAATCATTTGAAAAACTTGCAATAGTTTAACCTTAGCTTACTTTAGCTTAATTTAGCATTGTAGTTTTATAAAATTAGAATCATAATCAAAAACAAAAATGTGTAGAAATGCAATTAAGAGCAAATACACAACTCCGCTTTAGATAGACACCCAACTCCAATATCTAGCTACATGTGGAAATTGATCCCGACCTTAATCGGGTAAAAGCTGCTTCGACCTCTCTCGCTACTCAATTGTAGTGCAGGGTTAGCTTTGATCAATGTTTTTGCGCCATTATCAGGGAGCTAACGATTTTGGCCATGTATCTAAATAGTTTTGTGTTTTGTTCTTCTTTCTTTCTTGTTACTAATTTGTGTGTGTCATAACTTTAGGTACAAAATGGCATCAAATGATAATGACCCTCTTGGAAACGTGATTGCGGGGGAGGAGGTTGATGATAATGGAGAGGATGAGGCGCCACTTCTACCTCCAGGACAACGAAGAGGCCGCCATGCCAATTTTAATAAAAATATTCCAGACCCTCCTCCGCCACTTCCAAGAGCGGTTCCTCGAGTGCTCCCAAGCCGAGGCTATGCAAGTGCAATTGTCCCACTCCGAATTCAGGCGGGCAATTTCCTAATTACTAATGTGATGCTGACATTGCTGGAGCAATGTGGATACTTCATGGGCGTTGCCACTCAAAATGCTTACAATCATCTCAAGGGTTTTGTGGATACCTATTGGGGGAGCAAGCAAACTAATATATCTGAGGATATACTCCGATTGATACTTTTCCCATATTCACTTAGAGGGAAGGCGTTAGATTGGCTTGAGCGACTTCCCAACAGAACCAAGGGAATTCGAATCAATTTGACAATGATGGTAGTGGATTTCAAGATGATGGATATGATGGGCAAATGAAGAAGTAAAATATGTGAATAATTATCAAGGCCAAAGAGGCAATTCTTCAAACCAACAAAAATAATGGAGATCCCAAGGAAATTGGGGTAATAAACAACAAGGCAACAACAATTGGAACAATTACCAATAAGGGAACAACAATTGGGGAAACAATAATCAAAATCCAAATTGGGGCAACCAAAAAAACAATTGGAGAAATTAAGGAAATTGGGACAACAACTACAACTAGGGTGGATGGAACAATAACTAGGGAAATCAGGGGTAAGGTTTTCAAAGGCCCCAATGTACCAACAACCAAGCAATCCACCACCTTTTCCATCCCAGGGTCCTAGTTCTTCTAGCAATGATATAGGTAGAATTGAAACGATGTTTGAACAAATGATGAAGAAGAATGCAGATTCAGATGCTAAGTTATCTTCCCACAATACTTCCATTAGAAATTTGGAGGTGCAGCTAGGCCAAATCACTCAGTCTTTGAATACACGCCTTAAGGGTGCTCCACCAAGTGATACAATAGTGAACCCGAAGGGCAGGAACAATCATATTATGGCGGTAACTACTAGGAGTGGACGAGGCGGTGATGTGAATGCCTTCAAACAAAAGCAAGTTTTGGGTGATGAAGTTGAGTTGCAAGAAGATGAAGTTCCTTTGGTGGTTGAGAATGTAGTTGATGAAAATGTAAACGAATAAGTGAGGATTTATATTCAAAATGTCGAGGTGGAAATGCAAGATGCCATAAACCCATCTAGGGAACACGTAATTGACATGCCGGAGCCGGTTGGGCCAAAGCCAAAACACCCTTGCCTAGGCCACCCTCCACCTTATCCTCAAAGACTAGCCAAGCAGAAAAATGAGAATCAGTTAAAAAATTTCATTGACATGATGAATATCTTATCCATCAATTTGCCTTTGGTGGAGGCTTTGGAGAAAATGCCTTGCTATGCTAAATTCATGAAAGATTTGGTGACAAAGAAAATATCCATGGACTGTGAAACTATCAAGATGACCCACCAAGTTAGTTCTATAGTACATTCAATGGATCCAAAGTTGGAGGATCCCAGTGCTTTCACTATCCCTTGCACTATTGGAAGTGCAAACTTTGCTAAAGCTTTATATGATTAAAGACAAGCATCAACTTGATGCCCTACTCAGTTTTCAAGACTTTAGGTATTGGGCCACCAAGGCCAACTTCCATGAGATTGCAAATGGTAGATAGATCAATTAAGTGACCATTGGGTATTGTTGATGATGTGCTTATCTGGGTGGACAAATTTATCTTGCCAGCTGATTTTGTGATCTTGGATTGTGAGGTAGACTATGACCTCCCGATCATATTGGGGAGACCTTTCCTTTCTATGAGAAAGGCTCTAGTTGATGTGGAAGCAAAGGAACTCACTTTTCGGGTGGGTGATGAAAAGGTAGTCTTTCATGTGTGCAAATCAATGAAGAAGTCCAATTGTACCGAAGTGTGCTCATTTGTAGATCTTGTCATGACTGTGATATATGATGATACTAGTGCAATAATCAATGTGGAAGATCATATGGAGGTCGTATTGCTAAACCTTGATGTCAATGATGATGAGGGCCGAGTAGAGTACGTGAATGCTTTACATGGAATGGGCTCTTATTCTTATGAGCCTAGGAAAACTCTCATTGGATCTTGAAAATAGAAAGACTCCTCTAACAAAGCCTTCAATTGAGGAACCTCTGGTGTTAGAGTTGAAGCCAGTGCTTTTACACCTCAAGTATGAATTCTTAGACCCTAGTTCAACTTTACCAGTTATTCTTTCCTCTTGTCTTACTAACATACAGGTAGATGCCACATTGGCGGTGCTCAAAAAGCGGAAGAAGGCAATTAGATGGACTTTAGCTGATATTCAGGGAATAAGCCCTGCCTTCTGTATGCACAAGATTATTCTTGATTATGATGCAAAACCCTTATTGGAACATCAAAGGAGGTTGAACGAGGCAATGCCAGAAGTTGTGAAGATAGAGGTGATTAAGTGGTTAGATGCCGGGTTTATGTACCTTATTTCTGACAGCTCATGGACTTCACTGGTGAAGTGTGTGCCGAAGAAGGGTTATATGACCGTGGTGACCAATGATAATAATGAACTAATTCCTACCCGGACAGTTACCAGATGGAGTGTGTGAATGGACTACCACAAGTTGAACAAGGTGACCCGCAAGGATCACTTCCCATTGCCTTTCCTTGACCAGATGCTTGATCGACTTGCTGGGTGTGCCTTTTATTGTTTCTTGGACGGATATTCTGGGTACACCAAATCATAATCGCTACGGAGGATCAGAAGAAGACCACATTTACTTGTGCATATGGCAACTTTTCTTTTTCTCGGATGCCTTTCGGGTTGTGCAATGCACCGACGACATTCCAACGATATATGATGGCTATTTTACCGATATGGTGGAAGATATTTTGGAGGTGTTCATGGACGACTTTAGTGTGGTGGGTGATTCATTTGATGAATGTTTGAAAATTTTGGATAGAGTGTTGGCCTGTTGTGAAGACACCAATCCTGTGCTCAATTGGGAAAAATGCCACTTCATGGTTGAGAAGGGTATAGTGTTTGGTCATAAAATTTCAAAGCATGGCATAGAAGTTGATAAGGCCAAATTAGAGGTTATTTCAAGGCTTCCTCCCCTCACTTCTGTCAAGGAGGTTAGGAGTTTTCTTGGGCACGCGGGGTTCTACCGGAGATTTATAAAAGATTTTTCAAAGGTGGTGAACGCTTTGTGCAAGCTACTAGAAAAGGATGCCAAGTTTGTGTTTGATGAAGTATGTATGCAAGCATTTGAACTTCTCATGCTTAAGTGGACCGCCACCCCTATCATTACCGTACCAAATTGGAGTTTGCCTTTCGAGCTCATGTGCGACACGAGTGACATTGCTGTTGAGGCAGTTTTGGGTCAAAAAGTTAACAAAATGTTTCATCCCGGTGTACTACACGGGCAAGACAATGAATGAGGCTCAAAGGAACTACACAGTAACTGAGAAAGAGTTGTTGGCTATAATGTTTACAATGGACAAGTTTCGGCCGTATCTTATGGGAGCCAAGGTCATAGTGCACATCGATCATGCAGCCCTTAGGTACTTGATGACAAAGGAAGACTTCAAAGCTAGGCTGATACCCTGGGTCTTGTTACTTCAAGAGTTTGATTTAGAAATTGTGGACCGGAAGGGTAGTGAAAACCAAGTGGCGGACCACTTGTCCCGCTTGGAGGAGGAAGGAAGTCCATGTGATGGCCTAGAGATCAATGATGCATTTCCTGATGAGCAACTACTTTCTGTGTCAATGAGTGATATGTCGTGGTTTACAAATATTGTTAATTACCTTATGACTAGGATCATCCCGTATGAGCTCTCTTCTAACCAAAGGAAGAAACTTAAACGGGATAGTTTGGATTTCAAATGGGATGAGCTGTATTTGTTTAAGATTTGCACGGATGGTGTGATCCAAAAATGTGTTCCGGAGGAAGATCAATTGAGTATCTTGGAGGCTTGTCATTCCTCTCCCTATAGTGGCCATCATGATGGTGTGAGGACTGCTTCCAAAGTTCTTAGTTGTGGGTTTTATTGGCCAACTTTGTACAAAGATGCAAGTTATCTTGTGAAGAGGTGTGACGAATGTCAAAGAGCGGGTGGAATTTCGAAGAAAGATGAGAAGCCTCTGAATACCATTCTTGAAGTTGATATCTTTGATGTATGGGGCATTGATTTTATGGGCCTGTTCGTTAGCTCGTGTGGGAACACCTACATTTTAGTGGCGGCTTACTATATTTCAAAATGGGTCAAGGCCGCGGCTTTTCCCAACAATGAAGCTAGGAACGTTATATCATTTCTCAAAAAAAGAGCATTTTTACAAGGTTTGGCACTCCTCGTGCAATCATAAGTGATTGGGGGTCGCATTTTTGCAATAGAGCTTTTGACACCTTGCTTGCAAAGTATGGTGTCAACCACAAAGTGTCTACTCCTTATCATCCTCAGGCGAGTGGCCAAGTTGAAGTCTCCAACAGGGAAATCAAGAATATTCTGTCTAAAACGGTGAATGCAAATAGGACCGATTGGTCTAAAAAGTTGGATGCGGCTCTTTGGGCGTATAGGACTTCTTACAAAACTCTGATTGGTATGTCTCGGTATTGGTTGGTGTTTGGGAAAGCTTGCCATTTACTGGTTGAGTTAGAGCACAAGGCCATATGGGCCTTGAGGAAGTTGAACCTTGATTGGGATGTTGCTGCAAATCTTCGGGTGGAGCAACTCAATGAACTTGGCGAATTTAGATTCCATGCCTACTCTAGTTCGTCCCTGTACAAGGATAAAATGAATACCTTCATGAAAAATATACTCGGGGCAAGGAGTTCAAGGTGGGGGATTTGGTGCTCTTATTCAACTCTCGGCTATGTTTGTTCCCGGGAAAGCTTAAGTCAAATGGAGCGGACCGTTTGAAGTGGTGTGTGTGACCCCGTTTGGTGCTCTTGATTTAAAGAAGAAAAGTGGGGAAGTTTTTAGAGTGAATGGGCATAGGCTCAAGCATTACTTGGGAAAAATTGATGACAGCCACGTGGTGGTACTTCTTCATCTCAAATAATTTGATGGTAACATGCGTCGTGCCGCGATGTTAAATCAGAAGCTTCTTGGGAGGCAACCCATATGTTTTTCTTCTTGTTTTTTTTTTAATTTTCATTATAGTATAGGATTTATTTTTGGATTCACTGGTTGTGAGATGTTACATGATTGTGTTGATGCAGTGCAGGACATAGTGGAAAAAATTGTTCAAGTCTCTGAAGTTTTCAATGCGGACGCACTATATTTAGTGTGGAACGCACTGATGAAGGATGAAAATACTAGCTCTCTAAATTTTGCCATTGCGGCCGCATTACATTTTGTGCAGTCTGCGGTGGACCACTACGGCCGCAAAGCATTTTTTGCGGACCGCAGTAGGTTGCCTTCTCAAACTTGGAAAAATATTGTGTGGTGCAAACCGCAGTCCATTTTGTGCGGTCCGCATTGGGTAGGTTATATGGGCCCCAAGACTTTTTCTATAAATAGTACCTAAGGCCCTCATTTTAAACTTTTCGATCTTTTAACTCTCAGAGCTTCAAAATTACTGTCCATCCCCTCTCATTGCACATAATTGATTTCCAAGGCTTATTCTTAATCATAGCATCTCACTTCTGGTAATTTCATCCCTTTTCCATTGTTAATTTTATTATTTTTCATTAGATTTTAGCTTTTCTTCTGTTCTTCTTGTATTCTCTTTCGATTTGGTAGCTTAAGGTAATTAATTTTTTGTTTAAGTTAGGATTAGGTAGTTAAAAACATCAGGCAAACACTTAGGGACCCTGTATTAGGTGTAAAATTGGACTTAAAATCAAGATTTCCAAAACCCTAAGTTAGTGTTGCAAGTGGGCACTCAGTGCGGACTGCAATGGAAATTGTGTGGTCCGCAACACCCCTGTGCGGTCCGCATTGGAATTTTGGGAGGACCGCATTGGAGGATGTTCTAAACATGTTCATTGAGGATCGCGGCCGCATTGCATTTTGTGCGGTTCGCGGTGCCTCAATGCGGACCGCATTGCCATTCCGTGCGGTCCGCGAAGCAATTATTTTGAGCGTGAGTAGTCTGAACCCCACCTTAGTGCAGACCGCATTGGCTTTTTATACGGTCCGCATTGACATCTGGGCGGCCGCACTACATTTTGTGTGGTCCGCAATGCATGGATTTAGGGAGTGGGTAGTCTGAACCCCACCTCTGTGCGGACTGCATTTGTATTTTGTGCGGTCCGCATTGGCCTTTGTGTGGACGCACTACATTTTGTGCGGTCCGCACTTTGCAATAATTTGATACTGTCTGCAAAATTTTATTTCTTACAGCTGTGAACTTCAATGCCTTTCTGAATACTAACAAGCCTAATGAATATTGTTTGCAGACAATGGTGAAACAAAGAGGCAAGGGTGCTAAACTAGCAGGTAGAGGAGAATCCTCCCGGGGAGGGAAACAAAATATAGTCAGATTGACTTCCCAAGCCCGGCAAAACATTAAAAACACAAGGAAGATCTTCAAAGCTGCTGATAGAGCTATTGATCAGTCGGGGAGTAAGTACGAGCCCTCTCGGGAGGTATCTTCAGACTCTGTGCCAGAATTTGTCTCTGACTGGCCGGAGAGAAACAGACTAAGAGATGCTCCTCTAGCATTCCCCACTGCCCAAGGTTCAGTGAATGTATCTTCTGGATCATCTGAGGGCTCAGCTGAAGGCAGTGAGGATGAATACTCCACCTCACCGACAGCTTCATTATCCATAAAGGGTGTAGTAGGAGAAGAGGAGGAGCAGGAGAAGAAGAGGTAGTAAGAGAACGGGGTGAACCTCAGTTCAGAGGTGTTGCTAGAACTAGAAAACCGGAGGTGTGGCAAGACCGGTTTGTCAGTGAGGTGGCCTACAATAAATTCAGGGAATGGTGGTATGTGAGGAAATTGATTCCGGAGAGAGCTTTGTGGATAGAGACCTATTGCCTCACAACCCCAATGTGAGAAGGAAATTTAGGGAGAGAGTAGGATGGGCGTACTTCTTGGGGGACTGTGTGGATGAAAACGAGCACTTGGTCAAGGAATTCTATACCAATGTTGCCCACATCAAAAAGGGCACCCAAGTGACCAAAATGCAAAATTTGAAAGTGTTGTTTAATGGAAAGTTAATATATGACTACTTGGGTTTCGATGAGGAGGATGAGTCGCTGTACTTGGCAAAAATGAAATTAGGTGAGGAGGTCCGCCTTGGTTGGAAAAGTATCTGGCAATCCCAGGTACCACCCCCGAATGGCTGAATGCGGGAGTAAAAATTTTGAGAAGAACTTTGAATTTCGAGGCCAAGGGATGGGAAATATTCGTGTTCAGCAGTTTAGACCCCACAACTCATGACAACTCCCTTCCTTTTCACCGGGCACTGGTAGCATCAATCATGGCAGGGTACCCGATTAACATAGGGAATGTGATGTCTCAGGTCATTACACAGATAGTAACTCAAGGTGACAGAAACTACCTCTTCCCCAGCTTTTTGACCACGTACCTCCGGGACCTCAAAGTTAAAAAATGGCCATTCAATATCAAAGTCAAAGTAAAGGCCGTGTTCTCATGGTACAACATACAGGGTGATGACACCCAAAAGGCAAGACCTTCTAGGAATAGGCACTGCTCCAACTGGCCAGTCTGAAGAGTCAGTTGTGGTGCTGGCTCCTGCTTAGACTTCCTCCACCTCAGCGGACATCCCCCCTGGTCCATCCACTTTAGCAGATCCAGATATACCCACTACCGGAGCCTACCCAGTGACTGTACACCGACTGAGCCAAGCTCTTCTTAGCATCAACAACTAGATGCAGACAGCTTCATCCATGTTGTTTATCCTCACCACTATAGTAGCAGCTCAGTCAATACCTCCACCTCTATAGGTCCCATAGTCTATTTATGACGCCGTCAAGGAAATTCTAGAAAACCATAAGAAGATCCTTGATACTCAGAAAGTGCTTACAGAAGTTGTGGATTCTCATGGGAATGCTCCCAAGGAGCTTGCTGGGGAGGCCAAGAAGATGAGAAAGATGCGGGCTTCCAAGGAGTCCGTAAAGGAGTTGAGGGTTGAGGTTGATAGGTTGAATGCAGATCATCTACCTTTGGATATATTATTCTAGGACCTTGTGCCAGCAGCCCATCCCCAGCCAATGCAGTCCCAGAGGCCTCCCAAGAGGAGGATAATTCCCCGTGCAGATGATGCAGTCATCCAGTTGGCAGACCCACCTGAGACCTCCTCCAGTCAGCCACAGGATGCAACTCAGGAGCCTGTCCAGGTCTAGGCCCAGGTCCCAACAGCAGAGCAGCAGGTTATAGGGAACCAGTCTGAGGTTCCCGAGCATATTGAAGACCCAGGGACCACTCAGGATCCCATGCAGACAAATGATCCATAGGGAGTTTCTGTATCCTCTTCCCTTTATTTTGATGCTTATTTTTCTTAGTTGGCGTTGAGGACAATGCTAGCTTTGATTTGAGGGGGTAGGCCCTATTTTGATTTGATATGGATGAATGTATATATTTGACAGATTTTATGCTTTCTTTATTTTTCTTGTTATTTTTCATCTTTGGTACTTCATTACATTTTTCTTACTTTTCACTTTGGGTGTGTATATAAAAGTATGTTATATTGCATATATTCATTCCCTCTATTGTATATTCGATTACATCCCCTCTTGTACATATTCATTCTACTTTGCACATTTTATTTTTCGTACCTTCTTATTTATGTTCGTAGCTTCTTCTTTTGAGCGTTTACAATAAGCCTTTGGTTTTCTTAATTCCACGGTTCTTTCCAAAGGTGGAGCTTGTGTGAACCGAGTGGCTCTTCCCAATGATGGATGGCGTGACAACCTTCTTAATGGTTTGAGTCTGTTTTTCTTTTTGCTTTTAGTAGTTAGTGGTTAAGGGTACCTCAAGCAAAGCTTCACTTGGGCCTAGTACATTTGCCTTTGATCCCATGGTAAAAAACAAATCATTGTGTTTAGGATGGTGAAAGTCGTGACCTTGAAACTCTTGCTTTGGTCGATAATCATTAAGTGGTTTTTCGGGACAATTATGTGCTCAAATCTTATTCAAGGTCGTTGTGGCCCCCCGACTCTATGTCATTAGCAATCCCACAGCTTCTGTGGTGATAAATTACATTGCAAGTCCAAGTCCCGAGCCATTGGTCTAGAACTTGCCCTGAATGTTTGTTGAGGCAAAATCCTAAGTGAATTTTGAATTGAGACATGATTATAAGCTCCCCTTGATCCAAATGATAGCTTGGAAACTTCCATAGCCTACCAAAGATAAAAATCCCTAGTCAACCCTTTTGAGTCTTAAACCTTTTTCCTTCAAGAACCACGATACAAGCCTTTACCAGTTCTAAAAGATACTCTCTCTTGGCACCCGATCTTTCCTTAGCACATGGAAAAAGTATAAGTTTGGGGGGAGAGACGAGGATTGCAACAAAGTGGTAAAAATGTACAAAATAAAGAAGGAAAGGCAATGAAAAAGAAAGAAAAGAAAACAACAACAACAACAGCAACAACCCAGTATAATACCACTTAGTAGGGTCTAGGGAGGGTATTGTGTCCGCAGACCTTACCCCTACCCTGAGGTAGAGAGGTTGTTTCCAAATAGACCCCCGGCATCCTTACCTCAAAGAACTTCCCACCTTGATCTTGGAAAGACTCGAACTCAATGTGGAAATGAATAAAAAGGATTCAAGAAAAGCAAAGAATGAAAGGCGTGAAAATTGAGAAAGGAGAAAAGATTTGAAATGTATAAGAAAGAGTGACAGTGTGTCTCTCTAACCCCTTAGAAAGAAGTGAAAAGACTCATAAAGTCAAGTGAATTTGTGCCAAAATAAAACAAAAGAAGTGCTTAAGGGAAGATGGAATCTACTTAGACCAAACATTGCCTACCCAGAACCAAAAGCCTTCACTATGTCTCAACAAAAGCCCTATATGATCTCTAGTTGAATGAAGCTTACACTAGTGGTGACTCACATAAGGGGCAAACATATGGTACTTATAGCCAGACTTGTGACTTTTCTTTTTGATAGATGAGTGAATTTCCACTAACATCGTTATGAGTGCCACTATTCTAGGTGAGGTTTGCTTAGGGAAAGCTGAGGATGTATGAGTTTGGGTTCCATAATGACTAAAGTAATAGAAAGAGTTCTTTGATGTGTTGAGTCAACTCTTGATGCTCTTGTGTCGCACTTAATCCATGGTGTTTAAAAGAGTAAATGTTATTAATGATTCATTTGTATTGAGGGCAATTGTTTGTCCAAATTGATGCTAGATGAGGTCACTTTAGGATAGCTGAATTTTCTTGGATTTTCTCTTAAAGGGTGGGTCTTATTTTGTTTGCTTGAGGACAAGCAAAAGATTAAGTTTGGGTGAGTTGATAAATAGGGAATATGATGCATCTTACACTTCTTCATGCTCAAGTTTTTATTAGAAATGTGTACAAAATAGTCCAAAAGGCTCACAAGTTGTGCTTGATTGCAGGTTTGATCAACAAGGTGACAAGGTGTCAAAGATTAGCTCAAAAAGGAGTGAAACTTGCACAAGTACCAAGACAAGACAATGCTTAGGCAAAACAAGGCCAGTGCGGCCGCACTCCATTCTGTGTGGTCCGCACAAGTGAGGTTCGGAGAGGCTGCTATTCAGGAAAAAAAGGCAATGTTGTCGCACGAGGTTTTGTGGGGCCGCACTGGATTTAGTGCGGTTCGCAAAGAGAAGTTTTAGAGAGTTGCCAAGTCCAAGTTTGAAGCCCAATACGGTCCGCACTCCATTTCATGCGGACCGCACTAGAAGCCACTGCGGCCACACTCGATTCTGCGCGGTCCGCATTGCCCAAGTTCAGAGAGCCGTTTATTCAAGTTCAGAGTCCTACTGCGGCCGGATGTAATTTCGTGCGGTCCGCACTAACCCCGCAGGGGTATTTTTCTCATATTTTTTAGCTTAGTATAAATAGCTTCTTTTCTATTTTTAGGTCAGGCGGATAGTTAGTACTGAAGGCTGCGCTCGTGAATTTGAATATTTTAGTTGTTTTGAGTAATTTTAACTTCATTTCAACATTGAATCTTCAAGTTTAATTTAGCAATTAATTAATATGAGTTTTTCTTCATCTATTTCTTTATTTTCTTCTCTAATTATGAGTAGCTAGACCCATAAGCTAGGGTTGTGGTTCAACCCTAGTTTGGTTAATTGATCGGTCTTGTGTTTTAGGGCTTGATTGACCACGAGTGTTTGATATTTGGATTAATTTCATGTTTAATTGTTGAATTAGTGGTTGCAATAACTAGTTTATGTTTAGTTGATTCTGGCTCTTTTTGAGAAAGAGAGCCTAAGTATCTGAAATTGGTCCAACAAGGAATTGGGGCGTACTCAAGAGAATGGTAGCCCCAATCAAAGAGTTAAACCTAGAGATAGTAATACCCGACTTGAACCCTGATTGCTTGTGCAAATTTGTATACCCAATTGGTTTTGAGAAAGTCAATTCGGGCAAAATCTCTCGAGCTACCGAGAGGTGTAGAGTGAATAGAATCGAGCAACAGTTATATCATACTCCCCAAATGTGACAATCTAGCTTTAGACTCAAGAATCCGTCAATTGACCACCTAGGCAGAAGTCACTACCTGAGTGCCTTTTAATCATTTGAACAACTTGAAATAGTTTAACCTTAGCTTACTTTAACTTAATTCAATATTGTAGTTTTATAAAATTAGAATCATAATCAAAACCAAAAATGTGTAGAAGTGCAATTAAGAGCAAATACACAACTCCGCTTTAGATAGACACCCGACTCCAATATCTATCTCCCTATGGAAATCGATCCCGACCTTAATCGGGTAAAAGCTACTTCGACCTCTCTCGCTACTCAATAGTAGTGCAGGGTTGGCTTCGATCAGTAACTCTTGAAACGACCGGCCGGGTCATTACACTACCTTAGCAAACCAAATCAGACTAAGTTTTTCACGGTAAAAAATCGTTAGTGGAAGGGGCATATTTGAAACGAAAAATAACAACGGGGGCTTTCGTGAACGGATAGGCAAATGAAGGATAAATGTAAGAGAAATCAGAAAGGTTAAGGTATATTCGAACATTTTTCCTAAGTTTTAAAAATACATAATAACTGCTGTGCTGACCAACAAAATCTTGATTTGGTCCAGTATTATTTTTGCGTGGTATATAAAAATCTAGAATGAATTCTATCATTGTACATATAACAGTACTATCCTTCAGTTCATTGAAGAATCACCATGTAAGGTTTCTATAACATAAAAGATTATTTCTATAACTCAAGGAAATGCTAAATTAGAATCCAAAAGGGAATTACAACTCTTTAAAGAAAGGAAAAAACTTAAAAATATAATCCAAACAACCGGATTTGGAAAATATAAATTAAAAAAAAAAAAAAAAACTCAAATAAGCTAATCTACTCTTAACTTCAAAGCCTTAAGCTTAGATCCAACCCGTTAGCTTCGTTATTATCAGCACAAAAAACCGGAGGTTTGAATTTCAATTGAGACTGATCAGATCTATCCAGAATAGGAAAATCTATCTCATTCGTGTATGATTTTGTAGACTCAGAAGAGGCTTCGTTTAGGTTAATAGCTATTGAATTTGGACCTCGAACATAGGTCGTCCTCCTTGTGGACTGAAGCATTTGTCGCGGCAAGTTTCCGTGTACACCTCTACCATCATTGTTACCTCTTACCGAGCGGGGACATGACGGCGGTGGTGGTGGTGGTGGCAGCGGGGGCGGTGGTAGCAGATGATTTACATGCACACCTCGATCATCATTGTTTCTTCTAACTGAGCCTGAAGAATGCGATCGTGGTGGTGGTAGTGGTGGCGGCGACGATAGATAATTTTCATGCAAACCTCTATCATTATTGTTACCTCTGACTGAGCCTGAACGATGTGATGGTGGTGATAGTGACGATGGTGGTGGTGGTGGCGGTAGTAGTAGGTGGTTTACACGTGCGCCTCTATCACTAGCGTCACCTCTAATAGAGGGAGGACGAACTAATGGTGGTGGTGGTAGTGGTGGAGATCGGGACATAGCTCTTTTCTTCTTCTTCGATCTACGTGAACCTTCGGTTGCGTGTATCTCCGGTTGATGTATTGGATGATGACTTTGAACATGAATCATGAATTCTTGAGAGCCGCGAACTATTTGACGACAAATATGACAACGAAGCAGTGTCGGACGAGTTGACATGCTGAAGAACAGAAAAGAAAGAAAATTAAACAATGTTAGAAATGCTAATATTTTAAGTCAAACAAATCACAAAAAAATTATCTAAAAAGAGGTAGAGTTGACCTATCTGATTTATTTAGAAAAAAGAGATACACTGAATTATGCAAGTCAAGTCTAGAGAATGTATAAAGAATTTATAGGCTAATGCACTACTCACCTTCCAACTTATTGTAGATTCCAAATGTTCTATAATGGCAATTTTATCAATGTATAATAATACCGTTTTTGTAAAATGATAGATCTGCAAACAAAACTCGAAATTTAATTGATGTTTTTCCTTTTTAGAGATTTTATTTTCCTTTTATGTTTATAGTCACCAATTAATATTATGCAAAATCTATAACTATCTCTAAACATTGGGTGAAAAATATTTTTCCTCTTCTGCATTTTTTATTTTTTTTTTCTACTTATTTTGTGGTAAAGGAGAGATATTGCTAAAGAAGGGGTACTCATAATGTATTAGGATGGTTAAGTGTAACTTTTTAAAGGCCTCAACAATTTGACCAACTATAAGCTTAATTAAATAGTGAGCAAAGATCACTTTTAACACACAACCAAAACTATTTACATCCAATAATCGCAAAAGCATATAAAATATATATATATATATATATATATATATATATATATATATATATATATATATATATATCGGGTATAAAATAATATTTTTTCTTAAGTAATACCTAAAGTTATTTTCACCCCAGATAAGAATTTTCAATATTGCTACGTAATTAATTAAAAGAATATCATCGCATATGATTAACTAATTTATATATATATTAGAATTTTGATCATGTCCATTTGTATTTTAGAAAGTATTTCACTTTGTACGTTGGACACAATAGTCAACGATTGCAAGGACAACTAAAAATTGTACGATGGTATATAGGAAAAGAAGAATAGAATTAAAGATATAGCATTTGCAAACTAAAATCTGTTTTGCAATTGTGTGATAAATAGTTTATATAATATTTATCTAATTTCTTGTATTTCTTTAATTTGGTGTTAATGACCAATCCACATTCAATTTAAATTACACTATTAAGAATATAATATTTGGATTCATTAATTAGTTATAGTTTTACAGTTATCTATACTTTGGAATGAAAATCAATTTAGAATTAGATCCTCATAATAGTATAATAAATATTTATGGTCAGTCTTTTATTCATTCTCCATTAGAGAATATTTTAGATTAAAGCAAGATTATGCTCTTTTCTTGTTGTTAAATAAAAGAGAATATATATATATATATATATATATATATATATATATATATATATATATATATATTGTTGTTAATTAGTTGTAGTTTTACAGATATGACCTTGGATTAATCAAAATCAATTTAGAATTAAATCATCACAATAGTATTCAAAACAAATATTTATCGTCAGTCTTTTATTAATTCTCCATTAGAGAAAATTTGTATATTAAAGCAAGATTACATGCTTTTCTTTTTGTTGGTAATTAAAAGAGAATAGAATTAGATATATAGCATTTGCAAACTAAAGTCATTTTTCAATTGTGTGATAAATAGATTATATAACATTTATCAATTTTGTTCTATTTCTTTTTGGTGTTGATAACCAACCCTCGATATATTAAAATTACACTATAATGAAAATGATATTTCATTGGATTCATTAATTAGTTGTAGTTTTATAGAAATGTACCTTGGAATCAAAATCAATTTAGAGTTAAATCATCATAATAGTATTCAAAATAAATGCTTATGGACAGTCTTTTATTAGTTCTCCATTAGAGAAAATTTGTAGATTAAAGCAAGATTACATGCTTTTTTTTCTTTGGTAATTGAAAGATTTCTATTACCAAACTAGATTATAAGTTATTTGACCAAACTGGCAAAAGAGAAGAAATGAATGTATACTAATTAGAAGAATATCTTACCCCACATTTTTTCAATTTCTTTCTTTTTCTTATACAGTAGAAAACCTCATGGTCTAGAAAACTAAACAATTTTCTTTTAATAAGTCAAATAATTTTTATATCTATAGATAGTACAGCAAAATACTTTCACATCTCATATTTATTTTTTGTTATTGTTAAAATGAAAAAGATATTGAATTTATTTATATGAATTGGTTAAAACCCTTAGACGAGTAATTGGAACTCTTATTAATAAATTTAAATTTAAAATCATTTTGCTAGATGATAGGCAGGTAACAAATATAAATATTATAGCGATTGAATAAATGTGGGAAGAACATTTTAGATCAAATCCTATACACAAATAGTGTCACAATAAAAGTTGACGGTTCAATTCAACAGAGTCATAATGACCCAATAAGCATCATCGACCTTCTAAAAAAACTTGCTAACAGATCTAATGCATGCGGTGATACAAATCATATATGGTCTGTCATATGCCTATTATTAGAGCATAAGCGGAGCAAAAATTTAAAATTTATACGTGTAAGCAAAAATAATTTGGTTCGATCAAACTCGCACCTACTAAGGCAGCTCCATTTCTGTATGTGAGCACCCGTCAGTCTATAAGAAGCAACAAACATGGTAGGGCCATTATCCAAGCATTTATTCGGCATAGAGCAACAACATACTGAGTCCATAACCAAAGTAATGCATACAACAATTCAGTATAATTCCACAGATGGGATATGGGGAGGGTAATATGTACGCAGACCTTACTCCTACCTTGAGGGCAAGGAGGCTATTTCCAGGAGACCCTCGGCTCAAGACAGCAACAAGAGATGATATATTAGTATTATCAATAGACTCATATTAAAATAACATAAAATAACATAAAAATATAGAACATAACATAAAATAACAGAATAACAACAATATAAGAAATATAATAAATACGAAAAAGGTGGACGGTAAAGAAATATCCAACAGATAAATCCTTGCATCAGTAACTGATAAGTAGCATCCTAAGATTAACTCCTAACTGTCTAGTCTCACTCTAGTGCGCTGGAGAAATATCCACACATACCCCTAACCTACAACCTTAATGTTCGACCACCACAGTCCCCTGTCAAGGGTCATGTCCTCATTAATTCTAAGACGCGCCAAAGTAATGCATAAATTTCCAAAATGAACAACAGTAATGTAAAAAAAAAAAAAAAAAAAATTCTAATGGACTGTTGGACAAAATTGTACGAGGTGTACTTAAAGAATGTATAAGTTCGACAATATAGTCAGCAAGCTTATATTGAGCCAGCTTCCGGCCTTATATCTTTTCCGCCGGTAAACACAATTTTTTATATGGTTTTTGTATTTTAGGACCATAAATGTTAGGACCCATATCTTCAAAATCGGGACTGTAATGGCTCGTAACGTCAACTTGCTAGGCAAGTCAACATTAAATAATCAATTAACTATTTTTTATAATTTAAAACAAAGTGATAACAATTATTAACGCCGAATAAAGTTGTAATACATAAGAAAATCCCATAATATACCATGATCTCTAATCCCAGGAATCTGGAGTCATCAGTATATGAGCAACTAGAATACTACAAGTATGGTTTGAACAAAATACAATTGTTTCAAATGAGATAAACGGTAAAGACGAAAATAGAAGGGTCTTCAGGGACAACGAACGCTAGCAACTTTACCTCAAGTGATCTCTACTGTAGATATGATCCGAGCAGAAGCACCACCAGACACCGGTTGGACCAATACCAGTATTTACACAAGAAGTATAGAAGTGTAGCATGAATACGATCTACCAAATGTACTCTGTTAAGTGTCGAGCCTAACCCCAGGAGATAGTGATAAGACACCTAATAAAAATCTTGTGCAAATATATACGTAAACCAACACAACTAACAAATAGGGCATCCAAAATAATAATGTGATGGAGCATGTAGAAAGAGGAGTACGATAAGAACGACAAGTACAAAATTACCGCGTAGCCTTTTTCCGAAATAAACAACAATACACCTAATTAAATCTCCAATCTAGGAATCAAATAATGCGGTGAAATCAATAATGACACGGCATCACCTTTCATACTTTTACTCTCTTCTTCACATGATATGATAAATGATAATAATAAATCAAGTGCACCGCATCACCTTTCGTGCTTTAATACTCATAATCTCTCAAATCAATGATAGCGTATGCAAATGAGGCACAACAATATCCTTCGTGCTTTTCATTCTTCCTTACCATGCAACGACACTAATCCAAAATAGCAATGCAGGGTAGGAAGCAAATATCACTTCAAGCATAGTGTTATGATCAGAGGCGGATCTAGGATTTCTAGTACATGGGTGCACTACTAAAAAAAAAAAGAAAAAAAATATATCAAGTGGGAATTGATCCCTCTTCCTCTTGGTAAATAACTCAACTTTCAACCAGGTACACCATTCAACCTTCTTGGAGGATGGGTGCCAACAGTTAATATTATACCAATTTTAAAAAATATGTACATAAAATATCTAATTTTGCAAAAAGACCATGGGTTCACGTGCCCCGCATCATACCCTATGGATCCGCCCCTGGTTATGATAACCAACTCAACTTTAAATATCCTAATAAATTCAAAATAAATAATAAATATGAAGGCGAACAATTAAAAAGTAATAATCTAACTAATGCATGGGAAGTATAGCCAATGAAATAACATAATACAATAAAATAATTTTTGCCCGCATGCTTTAACTCAATGAAAATGCATATGTACTCGTCACCTTACATATACACCATCCCCAAGCATAATTTACGTAGCAAATAGACCAACAAGTCCTAATCCCTCAAGTCAAAGCTAACCACGACACTTACCTCGCTCTCCAACCAAATCAATGCTCAATTGTGGTTTTCCTTTAGAATTAGCCCCAAAACCAATCAAATTTAACCAAATGTAGTTCAAATAATTCAAAACAAGCTTTAGATACTACCTATGAGTAAAAAAGATTCAATCTTTAATGAATTTGGAAAAAGTCAACCCCATGTCTGCTTAGTCAAAATCTGAGATTCGGACCAAAACTTGATTATTCATTTATCCCCGAGCCTATTTATGTGATTTATTTTCGAATCTGACCTCAATTTGAGGTCTAAATCTCAATTTTATAAAATTTCTAATTTCTACTGTATAAATCATAGTGGGTGGTTGCACATAATAATTGTAAAATTCTTAAAAAATAATTTTTTTTAAAGTAAAAATGGTATTTGGAAATTAGTATTGTGTATGGGCATGAATATAGTTTTGGGTTGTTTTTAAACTTTTGTGACTCATGTGAGTGAAAATTTAGAAAAATAACTTTTTGAAATTTTTAAAAATTTTTAAAAATTTCAAAATTTATTTTTAAGTGAAAATTAAAAAAATTCTGGCTAGAAAACTGATTTTAAAAAAAGAGTGAAAATTTTACGGGAAAAAGTGAAAGCTTTTTTATGACCAAACGGGCTCTTAGATTTGATATTGAAAACACATGAAAAGTAATGGCGAATTGAAAGAAAATAGATTAAGGTTGCTTTTCAATGAATTTGGGACGAAAGGGTTCTTAAATAATAGCCTCTAGAGTGTTTATGGTTGAGAAATAGTGTAAAATACGCTAAGTCCTAATTTTCGTCTCATTTTCCCAGCTGTAGGTGCCGCAATTGTGATGCTCGCAAATGCGCACAGTTGTTCGCAAAAGCAAGGTTGCATTTGCAACATAAAATATCGCATTTGCGATGAATTCCAAATCGCAAAAGCGAGACAGAGTTTGCATTTGCAAAAAATGTCCAGCCTAGCATTCTAGTCGCATTTGCGACCTACCCATCGCAAAAGAGGACCACCCACCTCGCATTTGTAGTCGGAACTTCGTGTTTGCAAAGATGAAGGTCCCCTACCTAAATGTACCATTTGCAAGTCCAACTTTGTAAAACGTGATTCGCAATTACGAACAGGTCATTGCAATTGCGAAACTCGTAGACCTGCAGCACCAGCTAATACACCAACAGTCCAAAACCTTCTGAATAACCTCTGAAACTCACATGAGCTTCTCAAGCTTCAAACCAAACATTCACACAGGTTTAAAAATATCATACAAACTCGCTTGCACAATTAAAATACTAAAATAATAACTAGAACAACGAATCAGACATCAAAACACATGAAATTCAAAAGAAAATGCAAGAACCTCTAGAATCATAACCAAGCATTCGAATCCTATCAAACAAACTCCGAATTGCATCAAATATTGCAGACAAGTATCAAATAATAAAACTGACCTATTTCAAGTTCTAAAATCAAAATCCGAACAAGATAATCCTAAATTCAACCTACGGTCAAACCTAGAAATTTCTAAATATTCAAGTTGCAAACTTTCGGCAAAACAAGTCAAATCAACCTAGGGACCACCGATTTCAATTCTAGGAATACGACCAATCCTAAACTAACAACATGAACCTATCGGAATTATCAAAATACTAATCTGGGTTGTTTACACAAAATATTGAGGTTGATCAACTCTAGCCTCATTTTTACTCAAGATTTCATATAAAAGCTTTTCGAAAAATGACACGAACCATGCACACAAAGCAATAAATATCAAATAAAGCTAATAGAGGTCTTGGAATAAGAAAATAAGGGCAAGTACTCAAAATGATCTATTGGGTTGTCACATTCTCCACCTCTAAAAAACGTTCGTCCTTACATGGACATAGAAAAATTACCTGGATTGGTCAAAAGGTGTGAGTATTGTGATGACCCAAAAGGTCGTCACTTGCTTTAAATTGAATTCTGTATTCTGAGGCCTAAAAAACCTCTTTTAGCATCGTCTCAATTTTTGTGTGCAGTCCGGTCACGTAGCCGAAAAGCTTCAATGAGAAATCTGTGAAAAATGACAAGTTTTGTTAAAAAAAGAATTAATTTGACTTCAGTCAACGTTTTGGGTAAATGGATCTGAACCCGTGATTTGACAATCCCGGAGGGTCCGTAGGAAAATATGGTACTTGAGCGTATGCCCAGAATCGAATCCTGAGGTCCCAAGTCCGAGAAATGAATTTTTAAAAGAAATTATTTTCTGAAAAATATAAAGGGTTTTTAAAGTGAAATATTTTTATGAAACCTGCGGTATCAGACCCGTATTATAGTTTCGGAGTCCGGTACAGGTTCAATATAATTTATATGTGTTGTCGATAAAGTTTGGTAAGAAACGAAATCCGTTTGACGAAATTCGGACCTTAAATGCAAAACTTGATGCTTAAAGAAGTTTTGAGAAATTTCATTGATCTTGAGGTTTAATTCAATGTTCATGATGTTATTTGGTGATTTTATTACTTGAAAAGTCCATAGGATGTTTTTGAGGTTGTATGTATATTTGGTTTGTAGCCCCGAGGGCTCGGGTGAGTTTCGAATAGGCGTCGGAGTATTTTTGGACTTAAGAAAATTGCAGAATCTGTTGTCTGCTATTGTCCAGATGTTTGTGCTATGCGATCGTATAAGGAAGTTCGCGATCGCATAGTGTAAATTTTAGGGGTTCTATTTTTTGCTATGCGATCGCATAGATCCTTCCGCAATCGCATATGGTATAATCTAATAGGTCTATTTTTTTATTCTTTAGGAAGAATGATTAGAAAGCTATAATTAAGTTGTGAAATTGGATCGTTTAGCATTTATTAATGTTATTAAGTTGATTATGTATAGATACGATTGAGTTGGATCCAAATTCGAAAGGGAAAGCGATGTTTGAGGCTTGAGTTAGCCGTGGAAGTTTGAGGTAAGTGTTCGGTATAACCTTAGCTTGAGGGATTAGGAGTTGTGTCCTATTTTCTATTTACTTCTTGTGAGTACGACGTATAACCATGGTGACGAGTATCTATACGTTGGTGTCGAGCATGACCGTGAGACTTAAATTGTAATTTGTTGTGTTCTTAAATGATACTACGGATGCTTTAATTGATGATTCTCGATATTGAGTAAGGATTAAGTTTGTTTTCGGGGAAATTAATTATGATTGAATATTGGTGTTAGCTGAGATGAGTAGAAGTTGAGTTAAGGTTGGTTATAACTAATTCTCCCTTCCCGGGACGTATTTACTTTTACTGGCGAATCCCTTGTCGGGATAGTACAGTTTATTGTTAATCCCTTGCCGCAACTCTTGGTATGGTTGTTGCTAAATATATATAAATATATGGATAGGGATGCACGTCGCAACAATATTATATATGGATCGGGTTGCGTGCCGCAACATTAATAAATATGGATCGGGTTGCACGCCGCAACAATAGTAAATATGGATCGAGTTGCACACCGCAACAATGTTATATTGGATCGGATTACATGCCGTAACAGTGATAAATGATAAGGGATCGGGTTGCGCGCCGCAACAGTATCATTATTGTTTTGTTGTAGATTTTGAATTGTTCTCTCACATTTCTCTTAAGTTCCTACTGGATTTGACATTTTCGTTGTATATTATATAACTACACAGGTTTATCTGGAGTCTGCTCGTAGCCTCGTCACTACCTCATCGAGGTTAGGCCAGACACTTTCCAGCATATGGGGTCAGTTGTGCTGATGCTACACTCTGCACTATGTGCAGATACCAGAGTAGAATTTGGAAAGTAGCACTTAGGGAGCCAGCCTTCCGTCCAGTCAGAGATCTCGAGGTAGTCCTGCAGGCTTCCACAGGCCTGGCGTTCTTTTCTATTTCATTATGTACTCTTTTTTTATTAGATTTCAAGGTATATTGTATTTCTTTCAGACATTTGTTGTAGTAATCTTACTCCGTCTGTGAATGTTGTGACACCAAATTCCGGGTAGAGGAGTGTATTGGCATTGTAGTACTTGCTTGGTTATTTTTAGTTGTTTAAGTCTTCCGCTTATTTCTGTTTAATGTTAATTTTAGATTGTTGATAACCTGTTAATTCAAGTTGTTAAAAAGGATTAAAATAAAAGAGTTAGAATATTTATATTTTGTGACTTGCCTAGCTTCTACGAGTAGGCTCCATCACAGCTCCCGAGGGTAGGAAATCTGGGTCGTAACAAGTTGGTATCAGGGCTCTAGGTTACATAGGTCTCACAATTCACGAACAAGCTTAGTAGAGTCTGAGGGATCAGTACGGAGATGTCGTTATTTATCCCCCAGAAGCTACAGAGTTAAGAAAAATTTCACATTTGTTTTTCATCTCGTGCGGTTTGGTTTCTCAATGCTAATTGAATTTTTACTCTCTTCTTTCGCATATGGCGAGAACACGTGCTTCCTCATCCACCGATCAGCAACTCGAGCTCCCAGCAGCAACTCCCACGAAGGGCAAAGGGCAAGGCCGAGACCGTGCTAGGGGACAAGGTAGAGGCAGAGCTCAGCCCAGAGCAGCAACACCAGCAGTGGAGCCTCAGGTTGATTTTGATGAAGAGGTTCCAGCCCCAGCGAATTCGGTGGCGTAGCTCAGGTCCTAGAGGGGTTTATTGCTACCCCAGTTCTTCACGATGCTCTGGTCCGACTAGTAGGCCTTATGGAGAGTGTCCCCGAGTAGGTTTACTTCATGTAGCACCAACTGTCTCTCACGCTGGAGGAGGAGCCCAAATTCTTGCTACTCGTACTTCGGAGCAGGTAGTTCCCCAGTTTTAGACTCCAGCGGCTCAGCCAGTTAGAGCAATTCAGTCGAGTGTGGTAGCTCAGACTGGCAATGGAGTAGCTATGTCTACCGATATTTTTTGGAGATTGGACAGGTTGACCAAGTTCTTCACTACTACCTTCAGCGTTTCATCTACTGAGGATCCCTAGGATTATCTAGACAGCTGTCATGAGGTTCTTAGGAATACGGGGATAGTTGAGACCAACGGGGTTGATTTTGCCACTTTTTGCTTGTCTGGATCCACCAAGATTTAGTAGAGATATTATTGCTTGGCTAGACCAGTCGGATCGCCAAACTTGACCTGGGAGCAGTTCACGTAGCTATTTTTGGAGAAGTTTCTCCCTATCACACAGAGAGAGGCCTATCGGAGGCAGTTTGAGCGTCTCCAGCAGGGTTCTATGACTGTCACCCAGTATGAGACCAGATTCATCGATTTGGCTCGTCATGCTCTTATCATACTTCCCACTGACAGAAAGAGGGTGAGGAGGTTCATTGATGGACTTATTCAGCTGATTCGTCTTTAGATGGCTTGAGAGACTGGGAGTGAGGTATCTTTCTAAAAGGCAGCCAATGTGGCTCGAAGAGTTGAGATGGTTCTGTCACAGGGGGGTGGTCAAGGGGCAGACAAGAGACCCCATCATTCAGGCAGATTTAGTGGTGCCTCGCCTGGAGGCAGGGATTCATATGGTAGAGGCCATCCTCCTAGGCCCTTTCAGTCGGCACTTTAGGTTTCTTACAGTGCTTCAGGTGGTCGTGGTTCTCACATGTAGTATTCTGATCAGCAACCATACAGTGCACCTCCAACTCGTACTAGTGCATCGCCGCTTCAGAGTTTTTGGGGTGGTCATTCAGGTCGCCAGGGTCAATCTTAGTCTCCTCAACTGCAACACTCAGGTGGATGCTATGGGTGTGGTGAGTATGGTCATATCAGGAGGGCTTGTCCAAGATTGGTAGGTACTCAGTCGCAGCAACAGGGTTCCCGTGCTATGGTTCAGGCACCAGGTGTTCCATAGGCCGCCCAGCCAGTTAGAGGTAGGGGTAGAGGTGCTAGAAGTGGAGGTAGAGGTTCTAGAGGTCTATAGGTGGAGTTTAGACCGCTAGGGGTGGAGGCTAGCTAGCTGCAGGCCATCCTAGAGAGATAGTCTAGGGCGGTAGGGCCCAGCCCCGATGTTATGTTCTTCCAGCCAGGCCAGAAGCTGAGGCTTCCGATTCAGTTATCATAGGTACTGTTCTGGTTTGTGATAGTTATGCTTGAGTGTTATTTGATCTAGGGTCTACATACTCGTATGTGTCATCTTATTTTGCATCGTATCTGGTCATGCGTAGTGATTCCTTGAGTGCTCCTATTTATGTGTCTACACCGGTGGGTGATTCTATTATGGTAAATCGAGTCCATCGCTCTTGTATAGTCATGATTGGGGGTCTTGAGACTTGTGTAGATTTATTTTTTCTAGACATGCTTGATTTCTATATTATATTGGTTATCACCTTACCACGCTATCTTGGACTGTCATGCCAAGACTATGACCTTAGCCTACCGGGTTTGCCTCTTTTATAATGGAGAGGGACTCATGGTCATTCTACCCATAATGTTATCTTGTATGTGAAGGCTTAACGTATGGTCGAGAAGAGGTGTTTGAGCTATTTGGCTTATGTTCGTGATTTTAGTGCTGAGGTACCTTCTATTGATTCTGTGCCCATTGTTCGGGAGTTTCTTGAGGTATTTCCTTTAGACCTGCTAGGTATGCCACCCGACAGGGATATTGACTTTTGCATTGATTTAGTTTCGAGCACTCAGCCCATTTCTATCCTGCCGTATCGTATGGCCCGGCCCGAGTTGAAAGAGTTGAAGGAGCAGTTGCAAGACTTGCTTGAGAAGGGTTTCATTAGGCCGAATATTTCACCTTGGGGTGCACTAGTGTTGTTTGTTAAAAAGAAGGACTGATCAATGAGAATGTGTATTGATTACCAACAGGTGAACAAGGTTACAATCAAGAATAAGTATCCATTGCTGAGGATTGATGATTTGTTTGATCAACTATATGGTGCCAATGTATTTTCGAAGATTGACTTGAGATCTGGCTACCATCAGTTGCGGATTTGGGCATCCGATATCCCTAAGATAGCTTTCCGCACTAGGTACGGGCATTATGACTTCTTGGTGATGTCACTCGGGCTGACAAATGCCCCAGAAGCTTTTATGGATTTGATGAACCGAGTGTTCAGGCCTTATTTGAATTTGTTTGTGATAGTCTTCATTGACAATATCTTGATTTATTCCCACAACCGGGAGGAGCACGAGCAGTACCTTAGAGTGGTTCTTCAGACTCTGAGGGATAGTCAGTTCTCAAAATGTGAGTTCTAGTTGAGTTCAGCTGCATTTCTGGGTGATGTTGTATTAGCAAAGGGTATTCAGGTTGATCCGAAGAAGATTAAGGCAGTTAAGAACTGGCCTAGACCAGCATCAGCTACAGAGATTCGGAGTTTTTTGGGATTGGCAGCTACTATCGTCGGTTTGTAGAGGGGTTCTCATCTATCACAACTCCGATGACCAGGTTGACCCAGAAGGGTGCCCAGTTCAGATGGTCGAATGAGTGTGAGGCAAGCTTTTAGAAGCTTAAGATAGCTCTGACTACGACACCGGTGTTGGCTCGCGTGAAGATTTGGAGGCATTATCTGTATGGCATGGCATGTGAGGTGTTCACAGATCATAAGAGTTTGTAGTATTTGTTCAAGCAGAATGAGTTGAATTTGAGGCAGAGGAGGTTGTTAGAGTTGTTGAAAGACTATGATATCACAATCTTATATCATCCAGGAAAGGCCAATGTGGTGGCCAATGTTTTGAGTAGAAAGTTAGCTAGTATGGGCAGTCTTGCTTATATTTCAGTCGGTGAGAGACCACTTGCTTTGGATGTTCAGGCTTTGGCCAATCAGTTCATGAGGCTGGATGTTTTTGAGCCCAGTCATGTGTTAGCTTGCACGATCGCTCATTCTTCATTATTGGAGCGTATCCAATATCGGCGGTATGATGATCCTCATTTGTGTGTCCTTAGAGATACGGTGCAGCACGGAGGTGCCAAACAGGTTACCTTGGGTGATGATAGAGTTTTGAGATTGCATGGTCGAGTTTGTGTGCCTAATGTGGATGGACTTCGAGAGTTTATTTTAGAGGAGGCCCATATCTCCCGGTACTTTATTAATCCGGGCGCCGCAAAGATGTATCAGGATTTGCGGCAGCATTATTGGTTGCGAAGAATGAAGAAGGATATAGTTGTATAAGTGGCTCGGTGTTTGAATTGTCATCAAGTTAAGTACGAGCATCAGAGGCGTGGTGGTTTATTTTAGAGGATTGAGCTTCCTGAGTGGAAGTGGGAGCAGATCACTATAGATTTCGTTGTTGGACTCCCATGGACTTAGGGGAAGTTCGATGCAGTGTGGGTTATTGTTGATAGGCTGATTAAGTCAGCGCATTTCATTCCTGTGGCAGTCTCCTATTCTTCTGAGAGGTTAGCTGAGATCTATATTCGAAAGATTGTTCACCTTTATGGTGTGCCTGTGTCTATCATTTCGGACCGAGGTACGCAATTTACCTCGCATTTCTGGAGAGCAGTTCAGCGAGAGTTGGGCACACGGGTTGAGTTAAGCACAACATTTTGTCCCCAGACGGACGGGTCGTCCGAGCGGACTATTTAGATTTTGGAGGATATGCTCCGAGCTTGTGTCATTGACTTTGGAGGCTCGTGGGATGAGTTTTTGCCTTTAGCGGAGTTTGCCTACAACAACAACTACCAGTCGAGTATCCAGATGGCTCCTTATGAGGCTTTATATGGTAGGCGATGTTGGTCTCCAATTGGATGGTTTGAGCCGGGAGAGGCTTAGTTGTTGGGTACAAATCTGGTTCAGGATGCCTTGGACAAGGTCAAGATCATTCAGGATAGGCTTCGTACAGCTTAGTCTAGGAAAAAGAGTTATGTCGACCGCAAGGTTCAAGATTTGGCTTTCATGGTCGGTGAGCGGGTATTGCTTTGAGTGTCGCCTATGAAGGGCGTGATGAGATTTGGGAGGAAGGACAAGCTTATCCCTAGGTCTGTTGGTCCGTTTGAGATTCTTTATCGAATGGTAGAGGTGGCTTATAGACGTGCATTGCCGCCGAGCTTATCAACCATGCATCTAGTGTTTCACGTGTCCATACTTCGAAAATATCACGGCGATCCGTCCCACGTGTTAGATTTAGCACTGTCCAGTTGGACAAGGACTTGTCTTATGAGGAGTAGTCGGTAGCTATCATAGACCGGCAGGTTCGTCAGTTGAGATTGAAGAGTTTTCCTTCTGTTCGTGTTCAGTGGAGAGGTCAGCCTCCTGAGGCATCGACCTGGGAGTCCGAGTCCGATATTCGGAGCTGTTATCGCCATCTTTTCCCCGACTTAGGTGCTTTCTTCTTATGTTCGTTCGAGGATGAACGATTGTTTTAGAGGTGGAGAATATGATGACCCAAAAGTTCATCACTTGCTTTTAAATTGAATTCTGTGTTCCGGGGCCTTAAAAACCTCTTTTAGCATCGCCTCGATTTGCGTGCGCAGTCTGGGCGCGTAGCCAGAAAGCTTAAATTAGAAAATCTGTGAAAAATGATAAGTTTTGACTATAAAATAAATTAATTTGACATCGTTCAATGTTTTGGGTAAACGAACCCGGACCCGTAATTTGGCAGTCCCGGAGGGTCTGTAGGAAAATATGGGACTTGGGCGTATGCCCGAAATCGAATTCTGAGGTCCCAAGTACGAGAAATAAATTTTTAAAAGAAATTATTTTCTGAAAAATATAAAGGTTTTTGAAAGTTAAATGTTATGTGAAAACCTGTGGTATCGGGCATGTATTATGGTTTCGGAGCCTAGTACGGGTTCAATATGATTTATATGTGTTTTCGGTAAAGTTTGGTAAGGAACGGAATCCGATTGACGAGATTCGGACCTTAAATGCAAAACTTGATGTGTAAAGAAGTTTTGAGGAATTTTATTGATTTTGAGGTTTAATTAGATGTTCATGATGTTATTTTGGTGACTTGATTACTCGAACAAGATCGTAGGATATTTTTAAGGTTGTGTGTATATTTGGTTTGGAGCCCCGAGGGCTCGGGTGAGTTTCGGATAGGCGTTGAAGTGTTTTTGGACTTAGGAAAATTGCAGAATCTGTTGTCTACTGGTATCTAGATGTTTGTGCTATGCAATCGCATAGGGCAGTTCGCGATCGCATAGTGTAAATTTCGGGGTTTCTATTTTGTGCTATGCGATCGCATAGATCCTTCCGCGATCGTATAGGGTATAATATAAGAGGTCCATTTTTGTTCTATGCAATTGCACTGTTTCCTCCGCGATTGCAATGTGTTAGCCCCAGCCTGGTTTTCTTCTATGTGATCACATAGCATTGTCTACAATCGCAATGCCCAGTCCCATTTACCCTATGTGATCACATTCCCTTGTCCGTGGTCGCATAGATCAAATTCGCTCAGTTATTTTTTTAGTTCAAAAATAGAATGTGTTTCGGAAATTCTTCCATTTTTCATAAGCTTCATCTTCTCCACACCTCTTGGGTGATTTTTTAAGAGGGAATTCACCTTAACTTCATAGGTATTGAATCCTAAGATTGTTTTCTTCCATTTTTATCAGCACCCACTAGATTTATAAGCCTAAAACATGAGATTACGGGTAGAAAATTAGGGATTTGGGTAAAGTTAGGGCTTTTTGATTATTCGGGAATTTGGCATCGTTTTGTTGTCGGATTTCAAAACAAATTATATATTCGGGCTCGTGGGTGAATGGGTGATCGGGTTTTGTTCCGAACCTCGTGTTTAGACCAAGCGGGCCTGGGGTCGATTTTTGACTTTTTGGTAAGAATGATTAGAAAGCTATAATTAAGTGTTGGAATTGGATCGTTTAGTATTTATTGATGTTATTAAGTCAATTATGTATAGATACGATTGAGTTGGAGCCAAATTCGAAAGGGAAAGCGGTGTTTGAGGCTTGAGTTGGCCGTGGAAGTTCGAGTTAAGTGTTCGGTCTAACCTTAGCTTGAGGGATTAGGAGTTGTGTCCTATTTTCTATTTGCTTCTTGTTGAGTACAATGTATAGGCATGGTGACGAGTATCTATACGTTGGTGTCGACCATGACCGTGAGTCTTAAATTGCAATTTGTTGTGTTCTTAAATGATGTTGTGTTCTTAAATGATACTACAAATGCTTTAATTGATGATTTTCGATATTGAGCAAGGATTAAGTTTGGTTTCGTGGAAATTACTTATGATTGAGTATTGGTGTTAGCTGAGATGAGTAGAAGTTAAGGTTGTTTATAGCTAATTCTTCCTTGCCGGAAAGTATTTGCTTTTACTGACAAATCCCTTGCTGGTATAGTGTAGTTTATTGTTGATCCCTTGCCGGGACTTTTGGTGTGGTTGTTGCTAAAGGTATATAAATATATGGATTGGGTTCCACGCTGCAACAATAGTAAATATGGATCGGGTTGCACATCGCAACAATACTAAATATGGATCGGGTCGCACGGCGCAACAATGTTATATATGGATCGGGCTGCGCACCGCAACGATGCTAAATATGGATCGGGTTGCACGCTGCAACAATACTAAATATGGATCGGGTTGCACGCCGCAACAATGTTATATTGGATCAGGTTGCACACTGCAACAATGATAAATGATAAGGGATCGGGTTGCGCGCCGCAACAATATCATTATTATTTTGTCGTAGATTTTGAATTGTTCTCTCACATTTCTCTTAAGTTCCTGCTGGATTTGACATTTTCCCCGTAGCATGTACCCCCTCCCATTTAAATTTTTTATTCTGTTTATTTTTCGCTGTATATTATACAATTACATAGGTTTATCTGGAGTCTGGTCCTAGCCTCGTCACTACCTCATCGTGGTTAGGCCAGGCACTTATCAGCACACGGGGTCGGTTGTGCTGATGCTACACTCTGCACTATATGCAGATACCAGAGCAGCATTTGGACAGTAGATCTTGGGGAGCTAGCCTTCAGTCCAGTCAGAGACCTCGAGGTAGTCTTGCAGGTGTCCACAGGCCCCGCGTTCTCTTCTATTCCATTATGTACTCCATTTTCATCTGATTTCAAGACAGATTGTATTTCTTTCAGACATTTGTTGTAGTAATCTTAGTCCGTCCGTGAATATTGTGACACCAGATTTCGGGTAGAAGTGTGTATTGGCATTGTAGTACTGGCTTGGTTATTTTTAGCTGTTTAAGTCTTCCGCTTATTTCTTTTTAATGTTAATTTTAAATTGTTGATTACCTGTTAATTCAAGTTGTTAAAAAGGTTTAAAATAAAAGATTTAGAATTTCTATATTTCGTGGCTTGCCTATCTTCTACGAGTAGGCGCCATCACGGCTCTCGAGGGTGGGAAATCCAGGTCGTGATAGGTTTCTACTCCGCGTATCGGACTCGGACTCCCACGTAGCTTCTTCGATTGGCTGAACTCTTAATTGCTCTTTCACAAAAGAAAAACTCTTAAACCTAAACTTTTGAACCTGTCGGGCTAGAATATCAATTGGCTCCTCATCATAGGCTAAATGGTCATTAAGTTGAAGTGTGATAAAGTCCAAACCATGCGAGTTATCCTCATAGTTATCCAAGGTATGGACACATGGAATGCCAAATGAACTCCTAATAGGCTAGGAGGCAATACAAGCCTGTAGGCAACCTCCCGAACTCTCTCTATAATCTCAAACGGACCAATAAACCTCGGGCTCAACTTTCCCTTCTTCCTAAATCGCATCACGCCCTGCATAGGCGATACTCGGAGAAGAACCTTCTTACCCCCCATATAAGCTATATCCCAAACCTTCCAGTCTGCATAACTCTTCTGTCTGGACTGAGTTGTACGAAGTCATTCCTGAATTACCTTAACTTTTTCCATAACATCACGAACCAAATTAGTGCCTAACAACCTACCCTCTCCGGGCTCAAATCAGCCAATCATCAAAGGACATTACCTCCCATATAAGGCCGAATACAGTGCTATCTAAATACTCGACTGGTAATTGTTATTGTATGCGAACTCTACTAGAGGTAAAAACTAGTTCCATGAACCTCCGAAATTCATAACACAAGTACACAACACATCCTCCAAGATCTAAATAGTGTGCTCGGACTGTCAGCCCATTTATGGATGAAATGTTGTGCTCAACTTGACCGGCATGCCTAACTCACACTGCATGGATCTCAAAAAATGTGATGTGAACTGCGTGCCTTGATAGAAATGATAAAAATGGGCCCGTCGTGTAGGTTGATAATCTTTTGAATGTAAACTTGAGCTAGTCGCTCTGAAGAATAGTAAGTCGCCACCGGAATAAAGTATGCACACTTAGTCAACTAGTCCACATTAACCCAAACTACGTCATATTTCTTCAAGGTTGGTGGCAAGCCTACCACCAAATCCATAATGATGTGCTCCTACTTTCACTCTAGTATCTCCAATCTTTGAGTCAATCCACCAGGTTTCTGATGTTCATACTTCACATGTTGACAATTTAAACACTGAGATACGTAAGCAACAATGTCTTTCTTCATTTTGTGCACCCAATAGTGATGTTTTAATTCACTATACATCTTCGTGACACCTGAATGAATAGAATAGTGTGAACTGTGAGCTTCATCAAGAATAAATTCTCTCAACCCATCAACATTTGGAACACAAATCTGGCCATAAAGCCGATACAGCATCATCATGAATCACAATCTCCTTAGCACCACCCCGCTACATTGTATCCTTCAACACCAATAAGTGAGGATCATCAAACTAACAAGCCTTGATACACTCCAACAACGAAGATTGTGCCACCACATAAACAAGAACCCGACTGGGCTGCGAAATATCCAATCTCACAACATGATTGGACAAAGCCTTAACATACATGGCTAATAGCCTCTCAGCTACCGGTAAATATGCCAAACTACCCATGCTCTCTGCCTTCCTACTCAATGCATTGGCCACTATATTGGCCACTACATTGGCCTTCCCTGGTTGATACAATATGGACATATCATAGTCTTTCAGCAACTCTATCCATCTTTGCTGCCGCAAATTAAGATTTTTTTTGCTTGAACAGGTGCTGGAGACTCCCATGGTCTGTATAGACCTCACAATGAATGACGTACAGATAATGCCTCCAAATCTTCAGCGCGTGAACAATAGTCGCCAACTCTAAGTCATGAATAAGGTATTTCTTTTGAACCTTCAACTGCCTTGACACATAGACAATCACCTGTCCATCCTGAATCAATACCACGCCAAGCACAATTTGCAATGCATCGCAATACATGGTGTAAGATTCCAAACTTGTAAGCAACACCAACACGGGGGCTATAGTTAAAGCAGTGTTGAGCTTCTGAAAGCTCAACTCACACTCGTCGGGCTATCTGAAAACACCACCCTTTTGGGACAACTTGGTCAATTAGGCTAAGAGAGATGACAAACCCTCCATGAACCCATGATAATAACTTGCCAAACCCATGAAGCTCTGAATCTCTGTAGACGAAGTAGGTCTAGGCTAGTTCTAAACTGCCTCAATCTTCTTAGGATCCACTTTAATGCCCTCGAAAGATACAACATGGCCCCAAAACATCACATATAACTGGCTAATCTTCAACTGATGATATTTATATCTCAAGTTATTATTTGAAAACACCGTGGCACCCTGTCGGTGATCAAATAGGTCATCAATCATCGACAAAGGATACTTGTTCTTGATAGTGACTATGTTAAAATGCTGATAGTATATACACATCCTCATTGTTCCATCCTTCTTTTTTCAAACAATATTGGTCCTAAGGCAAGACACTAGGTCTAATATATCCCTTATCAAGCAAATCCTGCAACTGCTCCTTCAATTCATTCAACTTAACTAGGCCATATGGTGTAGTGGAATGGAAATGGGCTGCGTGCTTAGAGCCAAGTCAATACATAAGTTGATATCTCTATCGGGTGTCTCCCCAACAAGTCTGTAGGAGACATCTCCGGAAACTCGCACACAACTAGTATTGAATTCATGGAAGGAACCTCCGTGCTAGGATCACAGATATAGGCCAAATATACTAGATATACCTTCTCGACAATATGATGTGCCTTCACATAATAAATAACCTGACTAGTTGAATGGGCAGGAATCCCCCTCCACTCCAATCGAGGCAATCCTGATATGGTTAATGTCACAATCTTGGTGTGACATTCCAAAATAGTGTGATAAGGTAACATCCAATCCATGCCCAATATAACATCATAGTCTACCATATCAAGAAGTAGAAGATATACCCTAGTCTCAAAACTCCCAATAGATACCACATACGAGCGATAAATAAGATCTACCACAATAAAATCTCCTACAGGCATGGACACATATGCAGAAACGTTCAAAGAATCACGAGGCACAGCCAGATATGAATTAAAATAGGATGACACGTATGAATAAGTAGAGCCCGGATCCAATAAAACTGAGGCATCTTTATGGAAAACCAAAAAAAATACTTGTGATGACGGCATCAGATGACTCTGCCTTAGGTCTAGCTCGAAATGCATAGAAACAGCATTGTGCCCCACCACTCTGACCCCCGCCTCTCAAACGGCATCTCCATGGCTGACCTCAACCTTTAATGTCCTGAACTCTACCTGTAGTAGCCTGACCCCTACCTCTAGTAGCTCGACCCCTACATCTAGTTGTCTTAGTGGGCGATGGAGCAACCGAGGCCTGAACCATGGCACGAGAACTCTATTATGGCATGTTGCCTTGTGAACTAGGGTAAAACCTCACGACGTACCTCAAATATCCACAAGTATAATAAGTCCTTGGTGGATATGATTGCTGACACTAGAACTAACCCTTTTGATATCACACAAACTCACACCACAATTATAGGTAGTGAGGCCGTCGAAGTAATAATAAAACCCAACGCGAGTTGAGGTCGATTCCTCATGGAGTTAGAAATGGGATTAGGTATACACCTAGTGTAATTGTAAAATGTGCCTCAATTTGCACTTCCACGTTCTTGTTGGTTGTTTCTATTTCGACTTTAATCTATTGATTGCAATTAATAAACTAGAATACAATGTTTTTGGTTTTGGTTGTTTTTCAAATAATAAAGGATATAGGGTCATGACTTCCACCTAGGTGGTTACCTAACAGGTTGTAAAATCTAGGTCAAGTTTGATTAATCGAGATTGTTATATAGTAATCACATGCAATTCTCTATACCTCTCGGTCGTTTGAGTGATTTTGCCCAATTTGGCTTTCTCAAATCCAAATGGGTATTGCACAAATCAAGTGATATATGCTCAGGTCAGGTCTTACTATCTCTAGATTTGGCCCTTTTATTGGGGCTATCTATTTCTTGAGTTCACCCTAATTTCTTATTAGCCAAGTTTTCCTAGACTTAGTATCTCTTTCTCAGCTAAAGACTAAGTCAAATAGGCATGAATCAATATTTGCAACTGTTAATTCTGGAATTCAAGCATGAACAAGGCTAAATATCACTAACCCAATCACAAACAATCCCTAAATCAAATACCCATTAGTACCCATATTAGGGTTGGGCCACAACCTTAGTTAAAATTTAGCTACTCATGAAAAATAAGGAAATACAAGAAGAAATTAAGATAGAATGCATAATAATTGATTGGAGAAAGAAAATCGAATGTTTAGAAGTTAATCTAATAAAATATTACTCAAAAAAGTAAAGAAAACGACTGAGGTGCTCCTCTGAAAAATGAACTTAACCTAAAAATGACAAGAAGTTCTATTTATACTAAGCTGAAAATATCTCACAAAAATACCCTTACGAAGGTTGTGCTGCCGCATAATTCTTGTGCGGACCGCACAATGAGCTTCTGCGGCCGCACAATTATCATGTGGTAAGCATTCTTTGGAACTTAGGGGCTTCTCCAGTGCGCATAAAAATGGGTGCGGCCGCACTTTTGATTATGCAGCCGCACAAAAATGACGCGGTCCGCACCCATTGCTTTTGGACTTGAAACAAATCTCTGATTCTTCAATCCTGCGGACTGCATAATAATGAATGTAACTGAATTAACCTCCTGAGTCCGCAGAATTTTGATACGGGCCGCATGTCTTCAGCTGGCCCACCGACTACTCTCTGAATCTCCTCTACAGTCGCACTAGAATTGTGCGATCCGCACTGCTGTCCCTTTTTGCCCTGTTTTGGTTCTTGTTCAATTTTGACTTCTTTGGTTAGTTTCATAATATTACCACAAGTAAGAACATTTCATTAGTTTCTGGTAATACCTTTAAGCATTTTTTAGCTAAAACACAAGTAAAAGAGAGCAAATTAGCGGTCAAAATCCCTAACTATCAACACCACCAAACTTAAGTTTTTGCTTGTCCTCAAGCAAATCAAGAACTTCCCACCTCCACTAGAAAGAGGGATATTTTAGCTAGCCTAATATGAATCAATTATACATCAATTGGGACCAACAATTACCCACAACACATATGAATTATCAACAACACTGTAGCGACCCCTTTTTCTCCTCCCTTTTTTGATGGGGAGAGAGGTCCGGGTTTCGACATTCACAGGGTGTACTGCTCGTTTCCTTTTGGGAATTGGGTATTTGAAGAGTCGCCACCTAACGAATTATGGTGCGTTAGGGAATCTAGAGTGATTAACTCTTGGGTTGGTTTGCATTACCAGATATTAGGGTAAGGGCTCGAAATAACCTCGAAGGGAAGGTGTTAGGAACTCCTCTTAGTCCACAACTGTGGGTTCCGGCCGAACTTATATTCACAAATTAGTCCATATAAAAAATTAAATCAAATAAGTTGCAAGTAAAGTACATTAGGACAACTCAGGTAGTAAGATAATGGTTTGAACAAGTTGTAAAACAAAGGTTTAAAGAAAGGATTTGCTAAAGAGGGGTCCTAGGTTGGTTATCCTATATGATCACCCCACGCAATGTCCGGTAAACACTTCTCAATGAGGGGCTACATGTGACACTAACACATAGTCATCATATCCATGTCTACCCTTCCCATCCCCTTATTGGTCATGAAAAGCAAGTGTTTGGTCAACGGTTCCTATTGTGTGCTGCTACCCGTCCCTTCTTAATGGTCCTGGAGGGAGTTAGGACCTCTACCTATAGGTGGTTCTAGGAGTACCCCTAAGGTTTTAATAGGCCAAAATTCTAAGGTGACAGTCAAAAAGCATTTAGGACTTTCACACATAATAGGAGCAATTTAAGAGGCTTAAAGTTTCCTCCTCAATTAACCACATAAACAGCACGACTCAAGCACAGTTAAGGTCTTTTATTAGACAACATCCTAAAGTAGGATATCTAAGTGAATATGCAGAAAAAGACAAAACCTTTTTTAGACGCAGAAATTATACCTTAGAAGTTGCCTAAGAATTCGTTTTAAAGCATGTTAGGATCAGAAAACATGATAGAGACAGTTTCAGAGAATGCAATTTTGAAAACACCCAATAGGCTTGCCTATACACAGGATATTGATATCTATATTAATACATGAACAAACATATTTTTGAAATAGGCTCCTTTAATACTTATAGACATGATATCTAATGAGATTGGGGCAGTTTTGAGGAAATTATTTCAGAAAATGCTTAGTACTTAATAAGACCAATTTTAAAATGAACCAGAGGTGATCAAGTTGATTTATCAGACTAAATTAGATTAACAGACGAAATTGCGAGTCGAGCTCCCTATAGGCATGACATCTAGGCATATTACTGATTTTAGTCGATTTGCAGGTATGGCAACATACAGAAATACTCGTTATAACTATATCTGAATTAAGTCCTATAGGCATGGTGTCTATAATTAAACTGAGTTTCAAGACACGATTATTTGGAACTATAAACATGATTTCTAAAACGGCAGAATGTAAAACCTTATAGACATGGTTTCTACTTGATGAGCAAAGAAACTTGAAAGTAAAATCCTTTGGACATGATTTCTATTAGGCAAATCAATCAAATTAAAGAATAAAACCTATGAGCATGTTTTCTATTTTAGGCAAAGAAAATTAAAGAGTGGAACCTTATGAGAACGTTGTCTACTTATTCAGCAAACAAACTTTAAAAATAAGGTCCTAAGAGCAGGATTTCTACCCGTATTACCCCATAAAGTATACATCTACCCACCCCTTTTTTTTATTAAATACCCAATATCTATTGACAAATTATTATAGGCCAATGAATGAATTACATAAATAGAAATAGAAAATCAAGAAGCTATTCTATAGGGAGCCAGTAGGCCCAGATTTTCCAAAGCCTCCAATGGCCTCATATGCCTCAGTTCCATAGACAAATCAGAGTCTATGTGCATCAAAGTTCCCTAAGGATCTCAAGAATCCCGGGCAATGCTTACACCTAGACTTAGCAACCCAGAATTGAAAAGTACAGTGTGGAAAGGTCTGCGTCAGTATGCCAGAGTTCAGAGGGTGCTAAAAGGATCCCAAGGCAGTACATATAATAGAGGGGGCAGAACTTATTGACTAAGAGTAGAGTGAGAGGTGATGGACATAAGTTTGGTTTTAGTAAGAAACTGCATTTAACAAAGCCTTTTTGAAAGTAGTAAAGCAACAGAGATTGTTTGAAGAAAAGGGATTGGAATAGTTAATAAAGTCAAAACACCTTAGGAAGTGATTCAGTAAAGCAAAAGAGTTTGTTTGAGAAAAAGAGACTGGAATAGTTAACAAAGTCAAAACACCTTAGGATAGATTCATAAACAGCTAGTTCATAGAACCAAATAAATTCAGTAGTCACACATAGGGGTCAAGTGGTTTGGGACACATAGAACATTTGGCTACAAACACAGAACCCAGCCAGGGTCTAGGAGTAGTTTAGAAATGCTTAGAAATAGCTGACACTAGCATAGTCACAAAACCAGACATGAAGAACCCAACCACGTAAAGGGGTGATAGGGATTCAACGGATATAGCATGGTAAGTATACAACAAGTAAGAGACAACTGGCAAGACATGCTCAAAAACACACATTAAGGGAATATACTTATCTAAAGGAAGGGTAGACATAATAATATACTAGTAATGTATCCTTAACTACAGGTTTCACAACAGAACCACAAGTAAAAGCAACTAGGAACAAGAAGAACTGAAACAATGAAAGAATTGTATTATTGTGGGAACTTTGAATTGAAAATAGGACATACCAGTGAAGAGGAGACTAAGAAGAACAAAAAGAACAAGAGAGCACAAATGGTTAGTCTTGGCTTGCAGCCAGCTAACAATAGCAAATAGCAACAGAGAGAGAGAGAGAGAGAGAGAGAGAGAAAGAGAGAGAGAGCAGAGATTTTTTTAAAGTGTGAGAGATAGTTTTTGAACCCAAGTGTTCGCATCTGTGCTAATGAAAGACTACAGTATTTACAGCGTGAAATAAAGCAGTAAATATGGTAAGAATCATAATAGCATAACAATTAAGGAACTCAGAATTAATCAATTAGAAAATCAAGGAAGTACTCCCTTAAGTTAACGTAGTCAATTCAAATGGTAAGCACCAGCAGCATATA
Source organism: Nicotiana glauca (assembly GCA_026770625.1). NCBI lineage: Eukaryota > Viridiplantae > Streptophyta > Magnoliopsida > Solanales > Solanaceae > Nicotiana > Nicotiana glauca. The sequence continues at coordinate 134,667 of MU742821.1, forward strand.
AGGTAAGAAAAATTCAGTATAGGATTAATACGGAAAGAATCAACTTTTCATAAGAATAGGGTAGTCAATTAAGACTAAGTTAAGAAAACCTCAAGGAAATGACTTAGTAAGAATAATATATCACAACAACTGAGGTAAGGAGCTCAGTTAATTTAAACTGACAAGGTAGAACTGTAGGGTTTTAAAAGGAGTTCTTTCAATCAAACCATCAATTAAGGAAATCAGAATCAATCAAGAGGGAGCCATGATTCTATACTTCAACATATAAATAGAGGAGATCAAACAGATGTAGCAAACAGGCAAAGTCAGCGATATCGATAGAAAGAGGCAAGAGATGAACAAACAAGATGAACGTAATCACACAGAAGTGATAAGGACTTAGTAAAACACATTCGAAGCATGGTCACCACAGAAGCTTAACAAGAATCAAGTAGTGAGACTAACACATAGAACCAAGACAAAAAAGTCCTTAAAAATTAGGGCTTTTTAACATAGGCGAGTTAAAAAGCAGTAAGAACATAAAATCAGTCAAGATAAGTGGGAAAGGGGTTTAAACATAAAGAAAATCAGTTTAAACAAGTGTAGAAGAAACTCCAATAAACCCCATCTTTAAAGAAAGTAAAATCGATTTAAAGTTGATGATTTTTGAAGAGATGTTTGAGAACAGTGTCGAACATAGAAAGAAAAAGACTTGAATCATTAAAAATAGCACAGATCTGAGAGATTCAAACAAGATTTAGGGTTTCAAAGGAAACCCAGATATAAACGGAAGAACCTACTACAAACTTCAAAGATCGTAACAAATATGGTATGGTTTTGCCTAAAATCACATCGGAGAAGCCATGAACAACCAAAACAACAACCCAACACATAAGTCGGTATGGCCTAGGGCCCTTGAAGGCCTCAGAGATGATGAGCAAGGCGAGAGGGGAACCATTGGAGGCTTGAGGTTGAAAGGTGATAGCCGGAGATGATCGGAGAGGGAGGCATTATTTGAAGAGAGATTAGGGTTAGGTTGAGAGAAGAGAAGAGACGAGATCATTTGAAGGCGGCGAAGGTTTTGAAATGAGTAGGGTAGGGGGTCGTTTAGAAATTAAAATGGAAAGGGCTTCTGTGGACCGTTTATTTGGGAGATCAACGGTCAGGATTTAATCGGGTAGGTGGGTTCCAGTTTCGGGTAGGTGTTTATGGGGTTTGGATCGGGTTAATTGGGTAGGTGATTAGGCTAGGGAGAGGTCCGATATAGGCTATAATTGAAAGCCAAATCTGGCTATAATTTATATTGCCACTTTTCGCTATTTTAATTTTTAATAAATAATAAACAGTTTTTGAAAATACTTTTTCCATACCAAAATTATTTAGAATATATAATTGTAATTTTAAAAATATAAGGTTCAATTTTACACGTATAAAATATAATTATACATTAAAATAGGCTAATATTGCAATTATATGCAATTTAGCTTGAAAAATACCAAATGTAATTATAAAAATGCACGAAAAATATATTATCCATATTTTGGCATAAGTATAGAAATTAACTAATTAAATCATCATAATAATAATTTAAGAAATAATTATTGGGATTTATGAATGAAAGGGAAGAAAATAAATCAATTTAAATCCTTAAAATTATGGAAAAATTTTATTAAAACCTTGTGCATGCTTATATATGCATATATGTGCTGTTTTAAATATATTTATGCATATTTAGAAAAATATATAGGGAAAAATTGGGTATCAACAGCTGCCCATCTTTTCCCGGGAAGGATGAAAGAGTTTTCGGATAAAGAAATGATAGTCAATTTTTACCCGATGGGATGTTTTTAAAGACTTAAGACGAGCTCCAGTTTTTGAGTTGCCTACATATCCCTGGTTTTACAGGAATCAGGACATATGTATTTTTGGGTTCACCCGCGGAGTATGCCGATGAAATTACTGCAAGAACGGACATGAGATGCGGAAGCGGCTATGATAAGTGGTTAAGGTTCGAGACGGTTGAAGGGAATGAGGGCAAGATTGCTCCTGCTAGGATAGCATTTTTTTTACCGGTTACCTGCAGATAAAAGATTCTACAAACGTACTTGCAAAAATTTAAACATGATTCAAATTCCCTTTGCAGCATGAAGGTTGTGTTTGTACGGTTAGAGATGATGTCTTTGGACCATGACATCATGGGCCATGAATTGTTTAGCGAGGAATTTTCAGGAAATGAAATGGTGTTCTCAAGCCAAGAAAATGGTGCCTCCGAACCATGACACCTTTGAATAATGATATGCAAGTTCGAGAGATCCTCAGGCCATGGCATGGTGTCTTCCGGCTATGAGAATAATGCCTTTAGACTATGGCGCCTTCAGATAGATTGGCGATGTTTCAGCCCATGAGATACAATAATATGAAGTAACAAGGCAGGGCTTAGTCTTGTGAAATAGAGGCCATATCTTAGCCCGATTGAAAAGCAAGTGGATAATGATAAAGATAGAGCAATATCTGTGCAAAGAAGGGATAGTGCTTAGTCCCGTGCAAGTAGAGAGACAAGGATTAGCTTCATGCAAATAGGGATTCAGTACTTAGACTCATACAAGTATGGAGTCAGGGATTAGACTCGTGCACACAGAAGGCAGTTCTTAGCCTTATGCAAATATGGAGGTAGAGCTTAACCTCATGCAAGGATATAGTCAGAGCTTAGACTCATGCAGAGAGAAGGTCGTGCTTAGCCTTATGTAAATATGGAGGTAGAGCTTAACCTCATGCAAGGTTTGAGACAAGACTTAGTCCCATGTGAATGGAAGGAAATGCTTAGCCTTATGCAGATATGGAGTCAGGGATTAAACTCATGCAAGATTGGAGATAGGGTTTGGTCTCATGCGACTGTGGAGTCAGAGATTAGACTCATGCGAATGTGGAGTTAGAGATTAGACTCATGCAAATATAGAGTCATGGATTAAGCTCATACAAATGTAGAGTCAAGGATTAGAGTCATGTAAATGGGGAGTCAAGGATTAGACTCATGCAAATGTGGAGTCAAGGATTAGACTCATGTAAATATGGAGTTAAGGATTAGACTCATGCAAAGAGAGAGTAACAGATAAGGGTAGAGTATGTCTAAGCTGGGATATATTCAGTGTCTGATGGCAGGATGGATGGTGAATTTGCTTTGTGTATACGTGTTTCGCGAATGCTACCATTACGTCAAATGTGCCTACGTTCAAAGAAAAGTCGTATGTTTTATGAGGGGAGGTTGGTTCTTGCTTCGTGTTCCAGCCTTGCTCTACTCTGCTTTAGAAGCCCCCTTTCGAGTTCCCCTAGGTAGCACCTGACTGTTATGAAAATAGAATTTTCGAAAAATATGCATTCATTGATAAAATAGAATCATTTTGGCAGCGTATTGATATATCAAGTAATTTTTAATGAACTAGCGATTGTGACACATTTCAAAGTCATTGCAGCTCTCTTATGTTAGAATTTTGAGGATCCTCCTCAAAATTCTCCCACAGTTTGGTAGATGATTTTTGACTGTTTGCGGATGGCGGACCCTACTGAATCTTCTTCGAAAATTTGAGAATCCTTCTACAAATTCTGCCCCACTTCTTGACTGATTACTGACTTCCTGGCATGTGATGGCGCTGGCTGGACTTGCTCCGGAAATTTGAGGACCCTCCTCAAAATTCTGCCCCAGTTTCTGATTTTGGGGGATATGAAAATTTTATTATGATATGACCGAACCCATATGACTGTCTTTTGAGTTACATAGACGATGTCAAACTCAATCAGTAGTATCTGCCATTTAGCCAACTTCCCAGTAGGCTTGGGCTTATGAAATATGTACTTTAAGGGATCTATCCCGGATATGAGGTATGTAGTGTAGGCACAGAAATAATGCCTCAATTTCTGGGCTGTCCAAGTCAGAGCACAGCAAGTGCATCGTGTTTCATAAGGTGTGAATTTCTTACTCAGGTAATATATGACTTGTTTCACACCTCCTTTTTACTACACCCCTGGAAGAGTATAATAAATGAAGTTTTTCCAATTGAACGACAATTGAAACGAGATTATTTATTTATTAAAAATTCAGAGTCGCCACTTGGGATAATTATGGTGTCCCAAGTCACTGGTTCAAATTCTGAATCGAGGAAAGGGTTGACTCTGTATTATAGTCTGCGAACCAGAAATCCGGGTAAGGAATGTTGTTAACTCGGTAGAAGGTGTTAGGCACTCCCGAGTTTCGTGGTTCTAGCACGGTCGCTTTGATCATACTTGGCTTAAACAAATTATCTAGTTACTGATTTTAGAACCTATGTGCATTTACCTCTTTTAATTAGAAAATTATCTTGAAACGGGTTACGCGTATACCCATTTGTTTGGCGCGTCAAAAATCATATCACGCGAATGTGTCCACAATTAAAAACTCTTTATTTATTTTTAAGAGAATTTGGCCGAAGTTGCGAGAACGCATACTCCGATTTTGTTTTTAAGAAATCGTAATCATATCACGCGAACGTGAACACAATCATGATGGTTTATTATTAATAGCGCCTAAAAGCATTTCTAAGAATATTCAGTTAACCAACTACATTTGGGATTATTGTGAGGTCTTTAAACAAGGATACCATTTGGGTGATGCACAAGACTTGATTAAAACACAAATGAATATGGATTTCAAACCAGAAGCCTTTGTGCGTAAGGATTCGCACATTTCTATAATCCGTTGATTCACACTAACCTATAAGCAAAAGTTTGTCATTTTCAACGCTATTTACTAAATTAATCGGCTCAAAAGACAACCAAAGTAGCATTATTGTTAAACCATTTACGGTCAGCTAATAGGGTACTACCAAAGTATTTTTTTCATTACTCTCTAAAAAATACAATTTGACATTTAATCGATGAAGGAGAAGGGGTTAATTGTCAAACATGAGTATATAAATTATGGGCATTTAATGCTATAATAGGCTACAAAACAGATAAAACTCAATCAAATAAAGTGCTGGATTTTTTTAGAAAAATGGAAAACAGATTCATACTTATTTACATGTTGATTGATTACAACAATGAAGAAGTTAGAACATGTAATAGTCTGTGTTTCTGTACACGGGATAACAACTATAGCAAGATATCATCATCATTCTGAGATTCAATTTGAAACCGAGTTAGGCCAATTAGGTGCACAATTTCACGTCTCCCAACTAGACAAACAAAACATAAGAAAACATCCAATATGACCAGTCTCAATGCCAACTAGGGGTGGCAAATGGGCGGGTTGGGCTGAATTTTGGCGGGTCAAGATGGGTTAGGTCAATAAATTGGTCATTGCCCAACCCAGCCCAAAGTATATTTGGGTTAAGATGGGCTGGGTCAAAATGGATTAAACAATGGGTCATAACCCAACCCGCCCAACTTGACCCATGTTTTAGAATCATGCTCATCTTGCATAAAAAAAATTTTACCTTAAAATATGTAAGTTGACAAATAGTTTATGGGTGGGAGTGGGAGTGGGGGTGGGTGGATGGTGTAGAAAAACAAAAAAATATAAAACAGAAAATTAAAATTATAAAAAAAAA